>JAQGAF010004103.1:0-15308 GCA_034687865.1 Kryphioiulus occultus
AGTAAGAAATCTTTCAGAAGTAAGAAGTAGTAAGAAATCTTTCAGAAGTAAGAAGTAGTAAGAAATCTTTCAGAAGTGAGAAGTAGTAAGAAATCTTTCAGAAGTAAGAAGTAGTAAGAAATCTTTTAGAAGTAAGAAGTAGTAAGAAATCTTTTAGAAGTAAGAAGTAGTAAGAAATCTTTCAGAAGTAAGAAGTAGTAAGAAATAGTAGTAAGAAAAGTAGTAAGACAATCAATGGGGGATTTAAGCAATTTCTAAAAGAATGTATTCTAATCCTTTTGTACATTAATTTTTTTTATAGTTTTGTAAAGTTAATTAACTTTTGCATAAAAGAATTAATAAAATATTGCCTTTATGAAAGAGCTGTGAAACACCATGTAATGTCACACATTTACATCATTGTCCTCTGGCTAAATAACATGGAACATTACAAGTAACAACATGTCCATGCAATATTTGGGAAACTTTGAAAAATAACGTTTACAAAAAGTATGTTAACATACTGTATGCATTACGTCATGTTGCGTTACTTAGTGACGTGATAATAATAAAACATACTTATTTCCTCTTGAATTCTTTTCGAAGTAAGGGAAATTCAAAACCCTGCAATTATTGAAAAGTGTAGCTGCATTAAAATACCGTTAAAATATCATTGCACGTCCTTTATTAAAGTGAATTATTAATCAGAAAGGTATTACTGGGTTCCCAAACAATTTTCAAATCGATTTCCATGACATTTCCAGATCACCTTTGAGTAGTTTCACTGACATTTCTCGTGGAATTTAATACAATATTAGGTAATGGTAATATCATTTATTCTCCAGCATTGAATCCAACTTTACCAAGTATTGTTAATTTACTATTTTTATCATAAGAGAGAACAAATCTTACAACAGTTTTGGCTTGGGGCTATAACACCATGGCAATATTAAAACGTTACAATTGTATTCAAAATCACACAAAGTGATTCCAAGTGAACAATCTCACCTGCCTTTGACATCTTATTATTTCCCTGACTTTCCAGAAAGCAGGAAACGTGCATTCTGTTAACCATAACAAATTTGAAAGTTTAGAAGACATTTGTATTCATAAGATTAAAAAAATAAATTGGTGGAAATGCCTTTTACTTCCATACCCCTTTCAATTTCTCATAAACATGGCAAGGTCATGGAAAATACTGACGAAAGACAAAGAATAAGTTCGTCATACCTAGTTCGCTCACAACCTTGACTATATCAGTTTGTACGTCTTGGCCAATAGTAGCGCACAATTCAGTTTGTTCACTATCGAAGTTTGTATCCACCATCTCGAGACAGTTTTCTTAAGAAATGCTCGTCCGGAAAGTAAGAAGTAAAGTCAGTCAGAAAACTCGATTATACGGCCGCATTACCAATAATATATTCTCGGTTGTGTTTTTCTGCAGTTTACAAGAGCCAGTCTATAGTGCTCAAAAGAAGGAATATTAGATTTGCACACTGCCCACCATTCTCCTAAACCGATTTGGAAGTAGCAAATTTTGGAGTAAAAATGGATTTTCTCGCTATTAATGCGACCACGCAGTTCAGTTACCCAACACAAAAAATGTGACATAGAGCTTCACTATGGGCCATGTTCTGAAGAGCATAATCCTATTTACTTATCGTGATGACTGAACAGTAAACCCCATCGCCAATTTTTTTTTGGGAGACTGAAAGGCACAACAGCCACTATTATCAGCGCTGAAACAGGTCTCCAACGGACACAATAAACCTTTTCTGGTACCGGAAGACAACCGAGCCATATCCGGTTAGCACAAGAAATGGATCGCTAAAGTGTCTCTGCATAGGACCCTAATACACTTGAACACTTATAACTATTATCCAATGACTATTAATAAATCTAAATATGACTTAAGCAGGGAGACAAACAAATTCCTAGTTTGGAAATTTACTAATTTTCAGGACTTTTTTTGGAGAAAAATTAAGGACTATTTTAGGAACAATTTTAGGAAAGTCCTAAAACGTCCTGTATATTGTGTTGACAGATTAATTGTACTAAGTTAAATACTGACAGACATCAGCTTGGGTTAGGTGCAGTTTGGCAACACTGCTTTTGAAATTTTTGAAAATTTCACATAAGTTTTCAAATTTAGTACTTTTTTAGGACTTGTACATATATATTGTATTGTCAGACTACCTGTACTAAGTTAAATACTGACAGACATCAGCTTGATATTGGAGCAGTTTGGCAACACTGCTTTTGAAATTTTTGAAAATTTCACACAAGTTTTCACATTTAGGACTTTGCAGGTCTTTTCTTTTGGAAAAATATTAAGGACTACTTTAGGAACTACACGTATTTTAGGAAAAGTCCTAAAACGCCCAGTATATTGTGTTGTCAAACTTCCTGTACTAAGTTACATGCTTACATCCTTTAGCTTGGTATAGGTGCAATTTGCAAACACTTTTTGCCACCAAAATTACCAACAAAATTTGCCACCCTGCACCCAGCTTAAACACAAGCATATATTTCTCCAAAGAGGATTCCTTCAGAACCTATTTTTTTTTAGCAGAAAACAAGAATTTCAGCTATGTGATATAAGCTTGCAGATCCACTATTCAAATAAATTGCAATTCGTTGTGATGGAATACGAAACGTCACAGACAATGGCAGCAAGAGTAATGTTCAACTGAGAAGGTGTGAAAAAAGATTTCTTGGTATCGACTCATATTACAATTATTTCACTCGTTTCAAATTCATTCCCATAGCAACTAATTCAATATGCTGTAATTAGCAGAAATGAAAAATGACGATTTTATCATTAGCAAACTTAAAAAGTACTCCGTGATAGTTAACCTACCTATACGTGTCTACTTGAATTATAACTTAGAGCCGAGTATTACTGACATACGACGGTATTTCATTATTTGCAATGTGGAGCTGCCATAAGCCATGCGTATTTAATTATTAAATTAGACCGTTCTGTTTGCTCAAATCTAATTAAACACGCACTCGCTAATTGCATGCGACCAAGTGTCAAAGCAACACATGTTAAAGCAGTTTTTTTCTGAACATACAGTAGGTTGCACAACCCAAAATACGCATGCACAACAACCAACCAAGTTATGCAAGCTTATGACCCTGTCATATGAATTTTTTAGCTTGGTCTCCAGGAGCCACTCATAATTCACAACGCACAACGTCAAATATCTCCCATGGCGTTTTCAGACGTAAAAAATTAATCGTGGTTCTGCAAACACGCACATTAACTCGTAATGGCCAAATAACGTTGTTTGGTCAGACACCTTTAAAAATTAAACAGATTTTTTTGACAACAGAGTTCGGATTTCAAACATAAAACTCCCGAAATATCAAGAAAGTAGAGAAAAATATTGGGTGTGCTGAAGATCAGTTTAAAATTATTAAAATTTGCCTTGAACAACCCAAAATAATCGTTTGGTATTAACAAAATATCATAAAAACAGTTATACTTACAAAATTATGTAATTGTAACGCCATTCGTTCATGCTGTCACGTGCTATATTCCTTTCAACATATCATGTGCTACCTTCGTACTAACATGATGTCATGTATGTGTTACCTTCGAGCCAACATGATGACATGTGCTAACTTTGAACCAACATGATTTCATGTGCTACCTTTGTACCAACATGATGTCATGAGGTACCTTTGTACCAACATGATGTCATGAGGTACCTTTGTACCAACATGATGTCATGTGCCACCTTCGTATTAACATGATGTAACGTGACACCTTCGTAAAAACATGTCATTTGCCACCTTGCTACCAACATGATGTCATGTGTTACCTTCGTACCAACATGATGCTATGTGCTACCTTCGTACCAACATGATGCTATGTGCTACCTTCGTACCAACATGATGGCATGTGTTACCTTCGAGCCAACATGATGACATGTGCTAACTTTGAACCAACATGATTTCATGTGCTACCTTCGTACCAACATGATGTCATGAGGTACCTTTGTACCAACATGATGTCATGAATTATCTTCGCACCAACATGATGTCATGAATTATCTTCGCACCAACATGATGTCATGAATTATCTTCGTACCAACATGATGTCATGTGCTACCTTCGTACCAACATGATGTCATGAATTATCTTCGTACCAACATGATGTCATGAATTATCTTCGTACCAACATGATTACCAACATGAATTATCTTCGTACCAACATGATGTCATGAATTATCTACGTACCAACATGATAATATGTACCACCTTCGTACTAACATGATGTCATGTGCTACCTTCGTACCAACATGATGCCATGTGCTAACTTTGAACCAACATGATGTCATGAATTATCTTCGCACCAACATGATGTCATGAATTATCTTCGTACCAACATGATGTCATGAATTATCTTCGCACCAACATGATATCATGTACATGTACCACCTTGATACCAACATGATGAAATGTGCCACCTTCGTACCAAGATGATGATGTCTTGTTGGTACGAAGGTGACAAATGACGCCATGTGCTACGTACTTCGTAAAAACATGATGTTATGTGCCACCTTCGTACCAACATGATGTCACTACTTTCGTCCCAACATGCCATGTGCTAGATTCGTACCAATTTATCATGTGTTACCTTCGCACCAACATGATATTCTGTACCATCTTGGTACCAACATGATGTAATGTGCCACCTTGATGCCATCATCGTACCAATATACTGTATGTTCTACCTTCAGACCAACATGATATCACTTGATACCTTCCTACCGACATGATGTCATGTAAACACCTTCATACCATCATGTGCAACCTTGGTACCAACACGTACCACTTAATTTGGTACCAACACATGTCAGCTCAGTGCCAGCATGTGCTAACTTGTGTCGCAAATTATCGCCACATTTCAATTGTGTTACTCTATTGCAGGGCCCAACCACTGAATTCTGGCCAGTTTTTTCTGACCGCTATCTGTAGCCAGCAGCAACCCTGTAGGACCCCTTTAGGCCCCGAGTGTCACAACTGGCTGCCTCCATCATCATCCCATTATACACTTCCGAATGGAAAAAGCTCCTTCAAGGCCCACAGCCACAATATCCAGCTGGAGCAGCTGGGCTGAACCAAGCTATAAGTCGCTTTCTGAGCTTCCCATCTCGGTTCGTCGACATCAAACAAAGCATTTTATGCTTCAATTAAGCAGCGTCAGAAAAAAACACACCATAGTGCCGCAGTTCGCAGCCCAGCCCTTTGTGCGACTTGGCGAGGTCCTTTGTTGGGAGGCCACACATACACTAATGGAACTTGCATTCCCCCCATTATTTCGATATCTTGTTAATTTGACGAGAAAAACCAACAAAGGCAACACCACGCATTCATTCACAACCGCCATCTTAGGCGTAGTATTTGATGCTGGGTGTTGGCAGCACATACAGGGTTCATACCAAAATTTGCAACTCAATTTCCCTGACTTTCCCTAAGTTTCCCTGACCAAATCTGATCAATTTCCCCGACTTATCAAATAATAAATATAACGTGTAAGGAAAATTAACATCATTTTCCACACTTTGCCCATTCAAGTGCGGGTATCTAATATTTTTAAATTTTTTCACATGCATATATCTGATTTTGTTCGCAATTTTCATCTAATATTTTTGAAGAAAAAAGATTCGCATTTTCATTCGTCGTGATCCCGCGTAAATTTTTGAATTGAGAACGAAGTAGGCAAAATTTTTACAAAAACTAGACCACAAAATAATCAAAAAATATATGGGTTTTAATATTAACACGAGAACAATGCCTGAAAACTAACATTTAAGAGAACGCCTTAGGCGAAATTTGTAAAAAAAAGTAGTCCTAATGCATTTTTGAAGACATTACTAGAAATATTAATATTCGACAGAATACTATAGGCCCTTATCACGTTTAAAAAAAACTAGACCAGAAATAACAGATTTAATATAAGAAGGCGAAATTTTTTGAAAAATCAGATCTTAAACGGTAAATTTTAGACAATATCTGTTATATTTTTCTTTGCAACGGCAATACTTGACCAACCGTTTCCTTGACCGACCCAAGGAACTTCGATCCCATCAATTTAACACCATAGGCGAAATTTTAGAAAAACTACTGGAAATAACGAATTGTAGGTGTAACTTATCGGTTGTTTTTCACAAAAATGAATTGAAACAAAAATTTCCAGTCACAAAATTGAAATTAAAATTTTTTCTTATAGTTTCCCTGATTTTTGGGGCAAAATGACCACATTACCCTGACTTTCCCTGACCACACTTCATTTCTCTGACTCTCCCTGACTTTTCCTGATCACATTTCATTTCATGGCTTAAACATTATTACTAATGAAGGAAAAAACGTAGGCGAAATCATTTCTTTAACAAAAATAATGTATTTTAAGTGAATTTTAGTGAAATTTTTAATAAGAAATATTAGGCAATGGTAATGATACTGACAACGCCGAAGCCGAAATTTCTAGAAAAAGCATATCCGAAATCCTTATACCACTCAAAATAGTTGTGCCACAACAAATGTCCAGACATGAATTTCCCTGACTTTTCAGTATTTTAAACACGGCCAGTAACTCTGATTAGTAACATGTAAACTAATACTCGAACAATACTATTAGCTCATACAATTGTAACTTGTACACTAATACTTGAACACAATATTATTAGCACAAACGTTTGTAACTTGTACACTAATACTTGAACACAATACTATTAGCACATACGTGTGTACGTTGCATACTAATACTTGAAAACAATACTATTAGCACATACGTGTGTACGTTGCATACTAATACTTGAACACAATACTATTAGCACATACGTGCGTACGTTGCATACTAATACTTGAACACAATACTATTAGCTCATACAATTGTAACTTGTACACTAATACTTGAACACAATACTATTAGCACAAACGTTTGTAACTTGTACACTAATACTTGAACACAATACTATTAGCACATACGTTTGTACGTTGCATACTAATACTTGAACACAATACTATTAGCTCAGACTTGTATACTAATACTTGTACTAAATACAACTAGCCCATAAATATGTAACGTGTACACTGATACTTTTTTGTACACGTTTGTGAGCCCTGATTGTTTTACTTTAGCAGTTATTTTTGCAATAAAAAGGCACGATGAGGGAAGTTTTTAATCTCGGTTGGCAAAAAAAGCATTGTGTGCTTAATGGAGATTAATGCCCATTGACTGCATTTTGGGGCACAACTCCCCAGGGATCATCCATTAATTACTGGCAACTTTATTAGGCTGTGGGTGGGCGTACATGTATACGGAACATGGGCGTCTGTCGCCATACATCAAAACATTGTGTCTGCTTGATGTAAACGATAGGACTGCGTAAGGGAGATGCTGATAACATAACAGCTAGTAGGGGGGAGGAAAAGTTGCATTCAAGATGCAAATATCGGATTATGGCGTTTTGTTATCTCGTTACATAATTGAATACAACCTATTCTTCTCACGTCCGCTGACCTACATGTGCATCCCAGTCCGAATTGCTCGGCTTCTTTATGGCGTAGGAAATCCTTCCCAGAATTCGGTATCGTCCCATTAATATTTATTGCGACATTACCATAAAGTGAAAGCGTGGATGCGCAGCTGATAACGAACACAGCAGCGCCCCCTAACGTCAATTAACCGCACAAAATTAAAGTACGTGTAGGTGGTTTAGGCCCCAGTATTGTTTAATTAATTTCGCTGAATTCCGGTTTCAAAGAAGGGTTGACCAGTGGTCAGGGCTGTCAGAACACAAGAAGTGATGGCATCCCTCTGGAAGGATTTGCTCCTCTCAATTGTATCCAAAATATATCCACTGAAAGAACAATTTACATCCAAAGTGTATCCACCAAAATGTATCACCCTAGACTTATGTATCCAAAAATGAAACAACCGAGACTGATTTGTATCCAAAATGTATACACCAAAAGAACCATGTGTATCCAAAGTTAGTCCACCAAAAGAACGATTTGCATCCAAAGCGTATCCACCAAAATGTGTCAACCTAGACTGATATGTATCCAAGATGCATCAACAGAGACTGATTTGTATCCAAAATGTATCCAACAAAAGAACGATGTATCCAAAGCATATCCAACAAAATGTATCAACCTAGACTGATATGTATCCAAAATATATCATCCAAAAGAACGATTTGTATCCAAAATGTATCCACCACAAGAACGATTTGTATCCAAATTGTATCAAACGGGACTGATTTGCATTCAAAATATGTCCACCAAAAGAACGATTTGTATCCAAAGTGTATCCACCAAAATTTATCATCCTAGACTAATATGTATCCAACATGCAACAACCGAGACTGACTTGTACCCAAAATGTATCAAACAAGACTAGTTTGTATCCAAAATGTATCCAAATTGTATCCATTTTGCTCAAAAATAGCTATTTTATATTCATTTGTATCCGTCATATCAAAATGTATCCAAATTTCCCTTTTGTATCCACTCCCTCAGCCCTGCACTTGAATTCGTCAGCTCAAGCAAGAAATACCTTGTACTTTGGTATAGTCCCTGCTGGACATTTGTCCATATACAAGTGTAAACTTTTGAACAAGCTGTGCAGTTTTCGGGAATTTGTCCAGTTAACATATTGATTTGCACACACTATGCTTGCAATGATTGCCGTGTGACAAGAGGCAGCTAAACACAAATTACTGTATGTTAGATTAGTTTAAGCTAAACAAAACAGCAAAAATAAGGCCATGCTACTAAGAAACTTTTAGCTACTAAAATTCGTGCTTTTTTTAATTAGGAGATACAGGTAACTTATACATGTACAGTACTCGGTGGGTATTTATCCAGCTGAGTTGCTGGGTTTTGCAAACATTTAGCAAAGTCCCTAAAAACTTCTTGAGCTTAATTAAATGCAAGTGTAAACGTTTGAACATCTGTGCAATCTGTGGAGATTTATCCTACTAATTATTTGTTTTGTACACACAAACAAATAATTCTCGGGATACAAATATGCTCGCAGTGATTGTATGGCGATTAGGGGCAGCTAAATTAGCCATTACATTGTTAGGTTAGTCCAAGTTAAAAACAAATAACAAGAATACATTTCGACAGCTACAACTGGTGTCATTTTTGTATCCTCAAAGAGCTAAAGTTTAACTATTTTGTCAGATTTGGAGCAGAAACTTTTCAAAAAGCATATATGTGATGCATTTAGGAAGGAATGTTTTAAAAAACCACTTTAACTATATCAAATCTACAAAGAGTTTAAATCCCCAACGAATTTCCGGCTGAATCGATACCACGAAATGCGTCTTGAAAAGTTTTCCTAGGTAAATATAATGTGACACGAGATATGTGCTAGACATGTCATCTAATTGAAAAATGGCTTCAACTTAGAGACGCTGTACAAGCCCAAAAGACCTTCAATTGAACTCAATTACTGGATGCTTCGTATAAAGCCACCATTAAACGTTGATCAAAATAAAAATACAGTAAATACAGATTGTGGAAAATCTCCAGTGATACAGCGACATCAATGATCCCCATAAAACGGATAATATCTGCTATCTGAGCTGCAGAGTTTCAATCAACTCTGCTAATCAAACAATGGCTCCCACATGATGTTGGGATATATTTGAAAATATACCTGAAAATAGTTTGTCATAAAAATATATTTTAAAGGTATATTTTTTATATAGAATAAATAGTCTAAAGATATTATATTTCAGTTTAAATATTTTGGTATTATTAAAAATTTAGCATTACATATTATAATATTTTTAAATATGTCCGAACTATATGTTTGCATAATACATTCCAGCAATGATATTTTTGGTACCTGGTCGTGGTACTCGATAAGTGATTGTCAAAAATCGTGACTTGAGGGACTTGTTTTAATATTGTGATAAACTTCAAAATATAAAAAATGTATAGCAAAGTATTCTAAAAATATTCGGATTTCTGGTATTTTAAAACATACTTGAATACAATTTTAAAATATATTTACAATATATTTAAATATATACGCTAATATATCTCAAAATTTATTTGAAATATGATTTGAAATATAAGAAAATTGGGGATTTTGGTACATCATGTAACATATTTTATGGATCATAAATTGGTATATTTTCAGAATACTTTGTCAAACATTTTTTTATATTTTGAAATATATCCCAGCAATATGTGGGCTGTTTTTCCTTTTGCATATTCTGAACTACTTATACAATTTCCATACACTGATTTCAAATGATGTAGACGTGAATCGGGTATCAGCATTAGCAGCTGATATCGGTTGATAAGCAACCGTGTATAATTTGAATCCATATCATCAGAGGGTATGTATCAGCATATCTAATTATGCCAAGAAGGCTTCAGAAAACCACAACACGATGAAACATTTCCGATACATGGTTTAAATTATTGATGCACGCTGCTCTGGATAAATATATTACAAGATAAGTCGATTTAGTCAGTCTTCGTACAGAAATATGAATTATTAATGGCAGGAGCTTCAAAAGATTATTCGTCATTTACGACCCACACGTAGTCTTTGAATTCCACAGTTTGTGGTCTGAATTTCCACGTGAAATTAGTAACCATTCAGAATGCAATACGGGATGTTTTAATCCTTTCGGCATTTTACAATTCCCTTTTATCAATGGCATTCATGGCACTGCCAGTAAATGGGCTTTGAAAATTGCAATCATTTTAAACTCAAGGCTGGGAGTGAGTCTAAGCATAATTGTATCCAAAATGCATCCACAAAAACACTGATTTCAGGGTTCCCACTCAAATGTTCAAATCCATTGCCCTGACACTTTACACGAAACATATGACACAATATAAGACCACAAAAAATTACATGAATTAATTTTACAGCCCAAGTAATTAATTTGTACAATTAGTACATGTACCGCTATTTACAGTGAAGTAAATATAACGGACAATATAGGTGAAAAATATATATTTCAACAAAACAATACTGAATTTCTGCAGACATTATAATTTGTATGAAATATTAATACTAAGAAATACGCGTAGACGAATTAAAAAAATTAAGTCTTAATTGATAGGTCATGATAGTCTGTTGCCATATAATTGTAATAGCAAAAAAGTTCTGGAATTCCCTGACATTTCCTGACTTTCCAGAAAGTGGGAAACATGGATTTGTATCCAAAAATGTATCCACGTAAACACTGATTTGTATCCAAAAATGTATCCACGTAAACACTGATTTGTATCCAAAAATGTATCCACGTAAACATTGATTTGTATCCAAATTGTAACCTCAATATTTACCTTGGAATCAGAATGTATCAGAAAAAATCAGTAAATTACTACAGTTTACATCATTTCCTATTTTTCCATTGTAATTGTTTCAAAGGCATTTGGCCAGTCAAGGTACAATTTTTCGCACTTTTTCATATACACATATCACCTTTTTTCAAAATTTTCACCAAATTTTTCAGAAAAAATTAAACTTTCTATGAACCAAACAGCGGTTCTCAAACTCGTAATTTTAGTAAGACGTTTGCGACCCATAGACAATTTTTTTTTTCAAAAACCTAAAAACTACACACTTAAGAGATATCCATAGGCGAAATTAAGACAAAAAGCTTTAGCCATAATGCATTGTTAACACATTCTTAGTAATATTTATATTCAAAAGAATTTGTTGTTCAAGAAATAGTAGAGCTACTTTTTTGCGTCGGCAAACGTTTAAAGAAAAAAACCACAAGAATGGATTGCTGACGTGACACGTGTATGCAGACAACTGATCATAACACATTTGTGTCCACTTCAGTATCCACTTTTAAACCTCTTTTGTGTCCGCTTTTCCCCCAAATAGGTATTTTGTATCCACTCTCTCAGCCCTGCTGTAACTGATTCAGGAAATAGCAACCAACCACAAAATTAACATATCGAGTAACTTTCCTATGGGTTATCCTCTCGAATCCCAATTCAGCATGAAACCACTGATGTGCACAACTAATAATGCGAAAGATGATGAAAAATCGGTTTACTCACATGTCCTGCAGGGCGCATATTCTTGGAAATTTGTTAAGAAGTTCCTAGCGACATAACACGTTCCTACGGGTTCCCGCTTTTTGAAATTCGACGAAAAATACACGTATCGAGGAGCACAAGCCTGGAAAGAAATAGCGAGGAATTAAGAATAATCGATTGCACAAAACACATCTCAAAGCTAACCGAGTTAGAGCGAATTTGAGTTGAACTTGATTACTTCATCGTGTTTTCCCTGCTACACCAGTTTTCTGGAAATTTTCCAACATTGAAACAAGAATGTGTTTCTTGGCACATAAAGCAGCATTATTTTCCACTAATATCATTCATAGAAATTGTAACCCAATAATTTGTCCGAATTAATGAGCAAATTATTTTTCGGCCTTATGTGCAGGACCTTGGATGCTAATAAATGTAAATCAGCATCAGTTAAGATTTTCAAGTATAAACGTGGTTTTTGGAAGATTACCTCAAAATGTTACCAACTTTCTAGCATGGAAATATGTTTGAAAATATATGTTCCCTCCAATATGTTTCCTAGCTAATGTCAATGACGACAAATGCTAACAATATTTCTGCTGAATACTAGGAAGTTGCACTAAATTTCAGTTGTTTGCAAAGGGAAATAAGTAAGTCTGAAAATGTAACATTGAAATAACTGTACATGTTGGCTTGATTTAGGCTACGCACAAAGTCCTTCTCCGGCTTAACTGAAAATACTAACAACCTAGACCATTTAAAAAATCATACCAATGTTCTCATTCGAATTTTCAAGTCGAATTCCCTGACAACTTTTCAGTCATTTCCCTGAGATTTTACTTAAGATTAGTTTTTTAAAAACAAAACTGTTGGATCCAAATTTTTATGAAAGGAGATGACTAATCAATTGGCTGATGCAAAGAATCTTTATTTCCCTGACATATACGCGAATTCCCTGATAATTCATGAAACTATCATGCCCCTGATATTCCCTGATTTTTCCTGAATTTCCACAAAGGGGAAAAACATCCATAACAGTGATCCCACTCAAATTCTCAAGTTGATTTCCCAGACATTCCCAGACAACTTTTCCAGTCATTTCACTTGACATTTTTAACTAATAAACGCAATGGATCCAAGTTTTATTTACTCCTATAATCAATTGGGTGATGCAAACAATTCCTGACAATTTCAGTTTCATGACATTCCCTGACTGTTTCATTTTCATGACAATCCCTGATTTTTCCGGAATTTCCAGAAAGTGGGACTCCTACACAAGTGAGGAGAAACATAACAGGGTGTTCCCAGTCAAATTCTCAAGTCGATTTCCCTGATATTCCCTGACATTCCCAGACAACTTTTCAGTCATTTCCCTTTCACATGCCATTTTTTAACTAAGAAAAGTAATGGATTTTATCCAAAGTTTTATAAAAGATGATGGTTATAGTCAATTGGCAGATGCCAACTATCCCTGGCATTTTCAGGAATTCCCTGACATTCTCTGACACTTTCATTTCCCTGACATTCCCTGATTTTCTCGGATCATCTCTGACACTCCCTGATTATCACCGACAATTTTAAGGATTTTGCACAAATTCCCTCATTATCCCTGACATTCCATGATTATCTCTGACATTCCCTGTTTATTCCTGACATTCCATGATTATCTCTGACATTCCATGATTATCTCTGACATTCCATGATTATCTCTGACATTCCTTGATTATTCCTGACATGCCATGATTATCCCTGACATGCCATGATTATCTCTAATATTCCCTGTTTATCCCTGACATTCCATGATTATCTCTGACATTCCTTGATTATCTCTGACATTCCTTGATTATCTCTGACATTCCTTGATTATCCCTGACATGCCATGATTATCTCTGACATTCCATGATTATCCATGACATTCCATGATTATACCTGACATTCCATGATTATCTCTGACATTCCCTGATTATCCCTGACATTCCATGATTATCTCTGACATTCCCTGATTATCCCCGACATGCCATGATTATCCTCGACATGCCATGATTATCTCTGACATTCCAAGATTATCTCTGACATTCCATGGTTATCTCTGACATTCCAAGATTATCTCTGACATTCCATGATTATCTCTGACATTCCATGATTATCTCTCACATTCCCTAATTATCCCTGACATTACCTGATTTTCTCTGATCAGCTATGTCACTACCTGATTATCACCGACATTTTCATGGATTTTTCACGAGTTCTCTGATATTCCTTGATTATCCCTGACATTCCCTGATTTTCTATGATTATCTCTGACATTTTCAAGAATGTTTCACAAATTCCCTGACATTCCCTGATTTTTCAGAAGGTGGAAACCCTGAATACGCCATTGTAAACATCACGTTACAAATTAACACTTTTCTATTCTGAATTTGATCATAACTTTGCCAGCAAGATGCCATATAACATCGATTCTATGCCTCTAACGCCATTTCCTGACACCCCACAAATGATTACTGTGTTCCCATCAAAAGCCAGGCACGTTTATGGCAAATACATGCCACGAAAATCAATTTTTTGCTCAATATTTTCGGCGCCAAGCAAGCGCCATGGATCAACAATGGCCACCATCCATGGCGCTCTGCGCCTATAAACAGTATTAGAAGGATATCTAATTACGAGGGTGGGGAAGAAAATCCAGCGAGAAACAGGGGAGTGATAATTAGTATACCTATGCGTAATTAATGAAATTCGTATATGTTAATTTGGAGAATATTTACTCCTTCCCGAGAGCGTTTGAAAACTCCCTGCTGGAGAATACGTTGCAATTTCCTTGCTCTTCTTTATTATTTATGATGTGGGGAAAACGAGCGTTAAAAATATGAAAGAATTAACGAATATCTGATTAGACTAAGAGCTAGAGCTGCATAGAAAAAGCGTGAAAAAGAAAATGAGAGTTTGCGTGAAAAATATATGGTGAAACAGTCTTCAAATCCAAGCTTCTACATGTATAATCAAAAATATCAAAGATTTGCTGAAATTAACTGACAATGCAGGTGATTTTAACGACATACAATGATGGAATAAATTTAAAATGGTTAGTTTTTGTTGAAAATATGAAAAACTATTTCTGAAAAACGTTTTCCCAAGTAAAAATATCATTAGAAAACAATTCAGATTGCCAATTGTCTGGAAATGAATATTATTGTTTTGAATTACTTGAAATGTTATTAAATGACACGCGTCCAAATTCAATTGATGGGTATGATTTCACGAGCCATTGATAGCTATTGGCC
>JAQGAF010004104.1:0-15308 GCA_034687865.1 Kryphioiulus occultus
GAAATTGATTTGAGTGGGAACCCTGTACTATTTTTATGGTCTTATACATGTAGGCTATTATGTCACTGAAATTTCGTATAAAATGTCATTCAAAATAACTGAAAAGTTGTCAGGGAAGGTCAGGGAAAGTACTGAAAAGTTGTCAGGGAAATTGATTTGAGTGGGAACCCTGTACTATTTTTATGGTCTTATACATGTAGGCTATTATGTCACTGAAATTTCGTTTAAAATGTCATGGAAATGACTGAAAAGTTGTCAGGGAATGTCATGGAAAGTACTGAAAAGTTGTCAGGGAAATTGATTTGAGTGGTAACCCTGTATTTTTTTTTAAATTGTCGAAAATTTGAGTTTTTATAATTTTTGGTAATTTTTGGTACTAGAGGTCCATAGCTATGCCACTGAAGTTATTAAAAATCGCTATTGACCTTGAAAAGTCACCGATTTTACATTGCCTAATGCAGCGTAGAGAACATGTAGTGAGATGCTGTGTTGAATTGAATCAGCACGAATTGGAATCGAGCCACCAGAGGGCGTTGAACTCGGTCTTGTGGAAGCGTGACGCTGAACAGATTGCTGGCTAATTATGCGGTTTATGTTGTTTTAACGTTTTAACAGTCAGTAGGAATGGCAGAAAACAGGAGGTTTGAAACGTAAATCACGCCGAAAGTAATATTCCGTTAGCCTAAACACGTTAAAAATAAATTTGCGCACTCAGAATGTTAACTGAACGTGATTTTTGTTATGACAAATGACGAAATTTACAAAAAGTATAAATTATTGTGATTTTAATTATTTTGTTTTCTCTTGTCTGTTATATGTTCGTACGTGATAGTACGGTACGTTTTCTCATATTTACTGTATAGGAAAAAATGTCAGGTTTTTTTTGTTTATGAATTTCAATCACTTCAAATACTTTCTGAAAATTCAGGGAAAATCAGGCAATGACAGAAATGAAAAATGTCAAGGAATGTCACGGAATTCGTGAAAACTTTTCTTGAAAATTCCCGAAAATGTCATGGAAATTGAGATTCAAGAAATATCTCGTGTTAATTGTCAGGGAAATCAACTTCACAAAAATTATAAATTATTGTGATTTTAATTATTTTTTTTTCTTTTATATGTTCATACGTGATATTACAGCGAGTTTTCTCGTATACACTTGTCTTACTGTAAAATGTCAGGTTTTGGATTTGTTGTTTTTCAAGTACTTTCTGGAAATTCAGGGAAAATCAGGGAATGGCAGAGAAATGAAAAATGTCAAGGAATGTCACGGAAATCGTGAAAGTTTTCTTGAAAATTCATTAGAATGTCGTGGAAATTAAGATTGTTTGCACCAGCCAATTGATTAATCATCATCTTTTGTAAAAAATTTGGATAAAATTTATAATTTTTTTTATTTAAAACAATCTCACGTTAGATGTCAGGGAAATGAATTTGAGTAAGCCTATTTGAGTGGGAAAACTGCATGCCTTACCACATTGTAGTGAGTTGAATTGAATCGAAAAACAAATATTGATTATACTGTATTTTGCCGACACTAATCTCGAACATTTGTTACACTATGATTTATAGGCATAAAATATCGCGAGAATATCGTAAAAGCTACTAAGTATAATACAAATATTAGAAAATATATAAACACGAATGTGTAGCTTGTGCATATCAATATTATCTCTTCGTGTGATACAAACCTATTCACTTATTTCGAATAAGCCATCTATTTTTATCACTTGTTGCTGTTCTAAACCAAAATATTGGTCCAACCTGGATTTATCTTACGAAATTACAAGAATTATAAATGCCTTCAAAGCGTCGTAACTTTTTAATATTTACTTAAAATAAACACCTCTCTCCTAGCCTTAATATGACACAACATTTAAAATTTTAGTTCAAGATTGCGCTGTTTATTCACCTTATCAACGTTTATAGCCTGTAAAAATTTCGGCAACATTGACAAATAAACCGCTCCCAAAATTTCAACTTCATCGTTTTCATCGCGCGCGATAGTACGAGAGTAGTTGTCGCTGCCCGTCGATAGATGGCGCAACGTACCTGAAATATTTAGAAAATGTGCGTTGCACGCGCAGCGAATATAAGCAGGGTGGCACATGGCCGCCCATAGGCTAGTGTCGCGGGCTTTAATATCAGTATACCTTCATTCAGTATTTAAATGTTTTTGTTGTAAATATTAATAATTTTTTGAATTTTTACTGATTTTTAATTTCTAATTTTTTAATGATAGTTGACCATACATACCATAGAATCGATTGGCTCAATCAGTATTTAGTTTTTGTGTGCAAATTATCTTAATTTTTTGAATACTGATATTTTTACTGATGGCTGCCCAGATGCATCCTACTATGATAAAAATTGGTTAATTTCGTTCACTACTGTGCGAATCCATTTCGGCATCGCAATTAGCCGCCATTGTTGCGTGCCTTAACAGCAAGGGCACGCAATAATGTTGACTAATTTTGACGTACTCTTAATTGCAGGGAAAACATTTTTAGCAAATTTTGGGAAATCAATATTTGGCTGGGTTCAACGAGCGTCTGCTGCGTTCAGACAGGTGATATCAGGGCTATAAACCCGGAAGTAGGCCATCTTGTTTAATTTTTAACGATATGACGTCACTAGTAGCGTGCGTAAGGGTCAGTGCCCATTGGAGGAGGTTCCAATGGGCCCAAACAGGGAAAGTCAGGGAAATGAAATAAGGTCAGATAAATCTTGACATTTTCACCATTAAGTCAGGGAAATTCAGGTGGAAGTCAGGGAATTCATAACGTCTGGAAATTTGTTATAACACAACTATTTTGATTGGTATAAGTATCTCATGAAAAACATTAGAAAAGCTTTACTCGTGATCTAATTTTTCTAAAAATTTCGCCTACGGCGTACATTATCATTCATTTTCCTTATGAAAAATTTACCTAAAATACACTAAAAATCCAATATTTCTCCTAATTTTTCAGAAATTTTGCCTATGGCAGTCTTTTAATTATTAATATCATTATTTCTTCTTACAAAATTGTCGGCTAATTCCATCATTTCGTGATCGGGTCTATAATTTCTAAAATTTCCATGGTATATTTGCTCGGATCAAATCTGAAAAAATTGTTTCTTGAAATTGTCTGGAAATTTTCCAAAAAGTGTCTGGAAAACCTGGAAAAGTCAAGGAAATTCAATTGAAGATTTGGCTAGTCATCCTGACAGAAAAATTCAAAAATGTAGTTAATTATAGAGTTGCAGATGAAGTTAAGTTTAATTACACGTGACATTTTTTATTTGATAAGTCAGGGAAATTAATCAGATTTAATAAGGGAAAGTCAGGGAAATTGAGTTAAAATTTTTGGTATGAACCATGGTTCATACCTAGCAAAGTTTACTTTAGTGTCTTTTATCATTATATGGTGACTGCCTACCTGGAAAACATGGAAACCTTAGGAAATTTCTTTTTCAGACATCAGTATTCACTGGCTATGGATTTGGCACCATTAAAGTAATGATGCATTTGATTATGCTTTTTTTAAAATAATCATCAAAACACGAAAATGCTTTTTTATTTGAAAGAGGTGTTCATCCCATTTATTTATGACACCTTTTTATCGCCATTTTCATTTTTAGCAAATTTATATTGTTTATTTTTTCGTTGAAATCCATCTGGTTAATTTATTGCACCCATTGGCCAAGCGTGAATTGGGCATGATGGGAAATTGTCTAAAGGTCCTGGGAAAAAAAAGTAGAAAAAAATGGCCGATTTTGCGAATTTGGTAGACCGTGGCGCCGCCTACGTTTAATTTCTGTGTTTTTTTTTAAAAAATTCAACGAACCGCAAAACAACTTTGACGATTTCCATGTTAATTTTCGCTCCGTTGAATTCGGCTCAATTGGTGACTCGTCCATTAATATCTTATTATTTTTAATTTGAATATTTTGGTCGTGTAATTGAAAAATCCAGGGCTTTTTGGTCGTTCAACCACCGTGCTAAGGGCGTGTCTGCCTTTCATGATAGATCTCACTCGGCAAATTAAATGCTATAAATGCTTTTGTGGTTTTTGTATGATTTTCCTGAATGCTGAATGTACATACATGTGCACTGTATAAATGACTAGACTGTTTGAGATTTTTCCAAGTTTATAGAAATGACTGATTATTAAAGTCCATCAAAAGTTAAAGACTGCAATTTGCGTTAATTAGTGCTGAAAAGTAATTGCAATTTATGGTGTTAAGGTTCTTGATAAGTCATTGAAATTTAGGGTGTTAAAGTTCTTGAAAGTCATGTTATTAAAGCACATGAAAAGTCACTGATTGCAGTTGATGTTATTAGTAGGCCTACGTTAAATAATAGTACCTTAAAAGTGAATTGTAACCTGCTGTCGAATTGAAAATTCACTTTTAAATAACTTTACTTTAATAATGACAACTGTAATCAATATCTCGTTTCGATAACTTTAATATTATTTAAGTTCTTGAATGTCATTAAATACAATTGACGTTATTAATAAGTATATATTAAAGGTGATTTCTTGAATTTTAGATTATTAAAGTTCTGGAATCGCAATTGACGTTATTGAAATTTTGTATAATACATTAGCAACCTCTTGAACAATGATTAATTGAAGTTTAAAAAGTCATTGATTGCAATTGACGTTATTAAATAACTTCTATTAAAAGTAATAGATTGAAATTTAAGTTATTAAAGTTCTTGAGAAGTCATAGATTGCAATTAATGTTAATAAATAAAAGTACTTTAAATGTGATTTTTGAAATGAGGGTTATTGGAGTTCCGGAAAAGTCATTGATTGCAATTGACGTTATTAAAAAAGTGCTTTGAAGTGATTTATTGAATTTTAAGTTATTAAAGTACTTGAAAAGTAACTGATTTCAATTGACGTTATTAAACAAAAGTACTTTAAAAGTGATTTTTGAATTTTAGGTAATTAAAGTTCTGGAATCGCAATTGACGTTATTGAAATTTTGTATAATACGTTAGCAACCTCTTGAACAATGATTAATTGAAGTTTAAAAAGTCATTGATTGCAATTGACGTTATTAAATAAGTTCTATTAAAAAGTCATATTAAAAAGTCTCTTGAAAAGTCATAGATTGCAATTGATGTTAATAAATAAGTGCTTTGAATGATTTATTGAATTTTTATTCAATACTTTAACAACCCTTTTAAAAGTGATTTATTGAAATTCAGCTCGTTTAAATTTTTGAAAACTCATAAATTGCATTTGATGCTATTAAATAAGTTCTTTCACAGTTAATGATTACATTTTGAGTTACAAAACTTCTTAATAAATCGTTAATTGCAATTGACGTTAGTAAAGTAATCGGAAAGTAATAGATTGCAATATACTTTATTAAATCAAAGTTCCTTAAAGTTGATGGATTGAAAAAGTTATTAAATGCATGCAATTTTAGGTTATCTAAGTCCTTGATAAATCGTTTAATTATCTTTTGGGCCGTTTATTTTTACGAGTCATAAGGTTTAATCACTGTTTTTGCAGTTGCTTATATTCTGCAACTTTGCCTCATTTATATTTTTCGATTTTCGGATACCCGGTAGGGTACTATTGAAACCGAATCAACTAGTGATGATGCTTTTTTTCGCAAAAAAAAAAAACATTCAAGTTTGACGTAAGATTAATGAGCGACATTGAAACTGCTACCAAGTTGAAAAAGTCATTCACTGCAAGTTCGCATCCATCCGTCATATATTTTTTTTTTTGCTTTTTTTTGTGACATTCTTTGCTTTAGGGCAACTTACGTCCTCTCGAGCATAGGTCACCAGCATTCGATGACTTATAACGTAATTGTGACACACAAAAAATAGCTAAGATTTTCAATAGAGTACACCAGGGGTCGCTCCATCGCTCAAGCAAAACTAAGTCAACCTTTTGTCGGCCATTTTGACTTCAAAACCGGAAGTGGAGGCATGAAGTCGTGAAAACACATATACCGTATCTGCTTCGATGGTTACATTTTAAATGTACATCATTTGTAATCTTAATGTGTGTTTTTAAAATATTATTCATTTTAGCTTTATTTCGAAAACTAATTGGGCCATTTTTGGCCATAAAAGCCAAATTACCTGAGTGATTTCCGTAATTGCGTAGTGTATTAAAAAAATACACACAACGGTAACGAGCTGATGTGTTTTTAAAATGTTGACAGGTTTATTGTTTTTGTTTTGAAGCTTATTACGAGTTTTGGTGGAAAAAAAGAGCGCACATTTGTTAGGAAATCGAGCGTATTAAAAATGATTGAAAAAAAGAAACTTGTAGGCCTATAGTATACTGGAATAAGATATGATGTTTTAACATTTTTTTTCATAAAAATGATAGTAATAATCAGCCGTGAAATTCGTAATGAAATTAAAATGATGTTTGGAAAAATATGGTAATATTAACTCGTTCTTGTCTCCATTACGTATCACGTGGATTCGTAATTAAACTGGGTGAGTTTTTAATACCTGTCTGTTTCTGAAAACGTTATTAGTATTGCGTTAAGTCCGTTGATATAGTATGCAGATGTTAATTCAGGGTTCATCTTGACATTTTGACCATTAAGTCAGGGAAATTCATGTGGAAGTCAGGGAAAATCATAATGTGTGGAAATTTGTTGGGGCAAAACTATTTTGATTCGTATAAGTATCTCATGAAATGCATTAGAAAAGCTGTATTTGTGATCTACTTTTTTCTAAAAATTTAACCCACGGCGTTTTCATTATCGTTTCTTATTATAATCATTAATTTTCATTATAAAAAATTCACCTAAAATGCATTATTTTGTTTAAACGACGTTCCGTCATTATGAATAATTTTGTATATATTTCAAAGAAGTCCTCAAAAATGCGGTTTTTGTGATCTAGTGGTTGAAACCATTAGGGTTCGCATCGTTATTAATATTAATACACGAAAAATCCAATATTTCTTGTAATTTTTGAAAAATTTCCCCTATGGCATTCTCATAATTATTAATATTATTGTTTCGTCTTACAAAATTGTGGGCTAATTCCATCATTTCGTGATAAGATTGATAATTTCTAAAATTTCCGCCATATGGTATAATTTGCTGAGATCAAATCTGTAAAAATTGTTTCTTGAAATTGTCTGTACATTTTCCAAAAGCATCTGGAATACCTGGGAAAGTCAGGGAAATTCAATTGAAGATTTTGCTAGTCATCCTGACAGAAAAATATAAAAAATATAGTTAATTGTTGTGTTGCAGATAGTTAATTTTAATTACGCGTGACATTTTTTGATAAGTCAGGGAAATGAATCAGATTTGGTTAGGGAAAGACAGGAAAATTGAATTGCAAATTTCGGTATGAATCATGAAATTACTTCGTACACTTACACAATGCCTTATGCATGCATCTTTTGATTTTCATCATCTTCTTAATTCGTTGCCATGAAATCCATAAGCCTTGTCCACATCTATAGGAAAAGCTTCCTAGAAACAGATTTTTCAAAAAATTCACACGTATCTAGCACGTAAACATGTTTGAGGAAACATTTGTTGCCCTTTTCCTACAATTTGTTTTTATGAAAAACGTTTCCTTGCTAGAAACGCGCAGATATTGTGAGGAAATCTGTTTTCGGAAACCATGTAAGCTCTTCAGTTGTCCATTTTGATATTACATCTTCCCTAGCTCTTAACTTATCCTACTGTACATTGAATGAAATTTTTTCAAGGGTAATTGTCACTTGAAGCGTGCCGTGCGTATGTCGGTGGTCACTTCACTCACTTGCCCTGTTATTTCCCGTTCCGACGCCATGATTATATAGGAGTTATGCCTACATGTATATAGGAAGCGATGGTATTCACCTCTTCAGGGGGGCTGAGAGGACCCACTTAGAGGATGACCCCTGTGACCCCGGATTTGGCATTGCAAACACGTGGCACAATTGCAGCAGGTGGAAATTCGACTATGATATGACTATTAATCGTGTTGTGGCCTCTATGAACCCAGTAGAACCTGTCTAAAGTAATATCCTCTCTAAAATAATGTCAGGTGTCGACCCATGTTAAATCTGATATTCAATAATTTTTGCACTGGTGTTTACAGTAGCACCTGTCATAATAAATGCTACCTAAATTAATTTCATCTCTAAACTAATGTCAGAAACACGTCCAGACGTGGGATCTACGTTAAATCTGATAAACCTCCATAACCTGATATTCAGTAGATTTTGCAATGGCTTTTGCAGTAGAAGGTGTCAAAACAAACACTGTTTAAACTAATTTGACTATAAATCGTGTTGTGTCCTCTAGGAATACAGTAGAATCTGTCAAAACAAATACTGTCTAAAGTAATATCTTCCCTAAACTAATGTCAGGTGTTGACCCATGTTAAATCTGTTAATTCAACAATTTTTGCAGTGGGGTTTACAGTAGCACCTGTCATAACAAATGCTGCCTAAATTAATTTCATCTCTAAACTAATGTCAGGAACACGTCCAGACGTGAGATCTACGTTAAATCTGATAAACCTTCATAACCTCATATTCAGTAGATTTTGCATTGGCTTTTGCAGTAGAAACTGTCAAAACAAACACTGTTTAAACTAATTTGACTATAAATCGTGTTGTGTCCTCTATGAATACAGTAGAACCTGTCAAAACGAATACTGTCCAAAGTAATTTCCTTTCTAAACTAATATCAGGTGTCGCTCCCTACGTACGACCCATGTTAAATCTGATAAACCTTCATAACCTGATATTCAGTAGTTTTTGCATTGGCTTTTGCAGTAGAACCTGTTTAAACAAATTTGACTATAAATCGTGTTCATGTGACCTATATGAATACAGTGGAACCTGTCTAAAGTAATATTCACACTAAACTAATGTCATGTGTCGGATCCTACGTGTGATCCATGTTAAATCTGATAAACCTCCATAAACTGTTATTCAATAATTTCTGCATTGGTGTTTACAGTAGCACCTGTCTTAACAAATACTGACTAAACTAATTTCATCTCTAAACTATTGTGAGGAGCACGTCCAGAGGAGTGATCTACGTTAAATCCGTTAAACCTCTATAAACTGATATTCTGTAGTTTTGCATTGGCTTTTGCAGGCAACTACTGTCTAAACTAATTTCCTCTCTAAACTAATGCAGGGTTCATACCGCCAGAGAAAGTCAGGGAAAGGTAGGGTAATGAATTGTGGTCAGGGAAAGTCAGGGAAATGTTGACATTTTGTCCATTAAATCTGGCAAAGTCAGGGAAAACATTGAACAAATTTTGAATTTCAATTTTTTGACTTTATGAAATCAAAATAAAAAGGGTCCGAAAAGCTGCTAACTTGCAAGCAGAGACAATTGACCAAGAAATGCTGCAGTTGCACAGAAAAATACAAAAAAATATAGTTAATTGTAGTGTTGCAAATAAGTTAATTTTACTTTTACGTGACATTTTTTATTTGATAAGTCAGGAAAATTAATCCGAATTGGTATGAGAAATTAATTATATTTGGTCATGGAAAGTCAGGGAAATTGAGTTGCAAATTGTGTTATGGACCCTGTCTAGACATGATTGCGTGATCTTCTCACTTATCTTCAAACAATCAACGAAAGTTTTTGTTTTCGCTCATTGGAGCGGCGTCTCCTTTGATGTTTTCCATAAAAACCTCGTTTCTTACACTTTTTCCGTGGGATTTCACTATTCTGAATAATGGGATTGTTTTTCACTGTTTATTCTGTTGATTCGGCATAAATCCAGCGTAATGATGTTATGCAGCAATTTTGCCCGAGTGGGAGAGACTCGTCTTCAATTGTTTCCTAAATGGCTTTTTCAGGTTTTTTTTCTCCAATCTCACGATATGCACTAGCGAAATCATGCAAATTTGCCTCCGTTGCATGCGTGGTATTGAACCAAGATTTTCGCCAGTTCAACGTCAAATTCTTCATCTTTTATCACGTTCTCCATCGGTGATTTCTCGATTTGTTTATCGGATGGATTTCCGGTTTGTGGCTCTTTACTCTGTCCAGGTTTCTTTTGTGCTCTTCTCAACAAACAAGGTGTTCAAGTATGCGTTCATTCGCATCTTAAAATGTGACTAAAGGTACGTTTACACTATAACAAAACGTGTTATATTGCAAAGTTGTGTAACTTGTCTGAAATTGAGAAGAAAAGTGTTATTTAACGTTTTGGAGCATCGATAACCCACGAAATCGAATTGGTGTTATATAACAAGTTGTACAACATAGTTAAAGCAAATTTCTTGCATAACAATGATTTGTGACGTATTGTGTAAACGCACCTTTATGGTCGCCAATTTTATTTACACTTTCGTGAATTTTTGAAAATACATGCACGTTGTGTTGTTTGCTAATTTGCTCGCTTGTATTTGGAATGGATTTTCGAGAATTGAGAAAGGAAATCCTTTTTATGACGTGAGATTTTGTTATGAAAATTGCTAAAATCGTCTAACAATTTTTTCATAAATATTTCAAACCTCATGGTGAATCCCAAGCTATGAACACGAATCTTAAATGTTTTTTTTTCAAAAACTGTACGATTTTCACCAATATTACAAATTCCAGTTTAGAACTGGACTTTTTCCACACATGTACAACAAGTGGCGAGTTTTGACAAATGATTTTTTCTCAGATCAGCGACAATGAATGCAAAATGTACAAAAATATGTTTTTTTTTGTTTTTCACAAATATTTTAAACTCATATTTTAAATTTGTGCGGTATTTCCTGAGACGTTCATGTATACAAAAATGCATGAAATGTGCAAAAAAAATTTTTTTTTTCACAAATATATCAAACTCCTACTTGTAATTGAATTTAGAAACGTCTAAATTGTAGTCTTGAATAGGCTATTAGTGAAAAAATAACTAACAATATTTTTTGTACTTGTTGTGTACATTTTTGTACGTTTGAAAATTTGTATAACTGGAGGTGATTTATCAAAAACACTCAGGAAGTTCCTATTTATAACTAGCGTATTGGCTACATGTAGTTATTTTTTTAAAAGCTAAAGGTTTCATGTATAACGTGATTTTCACAAATATTCGCGTACAAATCCTACTGAAAACTAGCGATTTTCTGAATTGCAAACTTGAGGTTTTTGACCTTTTACATATAGGGATCTTCGTCTTGTTTTCGGCAATTATGCAAACTACGCCAAGATTCTCGCTTCTCGTCAATCACTTAAAAGATTTTATCTCTTGGATTTTAAACGAAATTTGAACGAGTTCGTTGAGTTCATGCATGAATATTGCCAAAAATAAGGGCGTTTCCCCGAGAATTCATCAAAATTTATTGATCGATTTCGCTTCCTAATGTCTTCCTGTCAACGAGATCATTCGACTTAGTGACGCAAATTTCGTCGAAATTTCCATCCTAATTTTCGCTAATCATTTGGACTAACTTTTGCTCCTTTTCCATCCAAATCTGCATGGTTACATTTTGATTAAAACGTTGCTCTCCAAATCAATTGGAGCGCGACCCTTAATCGCCACTCATTCGTACGAAATGACCGTTTGGGAAGCCACAGAGTGGTCAAATATTAAAAATTTAAATGCGTTTCACATCCAGGCAACGTAGTCATCCATGTTTTTACTTCCTAGTCACACAGAAATCGGACAATGAATACATTATTCATCAAGAATCGATCGAGAAAGGGGCATTCATCTGTTTGGGACTTGTACAAAATTTGTAACCTAAAACATTGTGAAAAAAATTAGAAAAGTGTTAGAAACCAAATAACATTTAATACTACGAATGATTATTCGAAATACTAACCGAAATTGAAATATACAAAAGACGTTTTCGCTGTCTTTTATACACGAATCATCTTATTAATCATTTTAAACCGTTTTAGAAAGCCTATCGTCATTTTTGAAAACTGTCTAGACTGTTCCAGATCACTAAAGGCATTATACAAAGTGCTCGAATTTGAATCTGTCATTTAATTAAGTCATCGAAAAGTGATCAAGCTTAAATTAGGGTCGGGTAAATGGTCCAAGATCAGTTTAGAAAAAATTCAAAACCATTGTTAGACCCTACTCAGGGAAAATAAGAGAATCTGTGAGTTTGAAATAATATATACATCGTAAGTGAGTTTTGAACAAAAAACATTTTTTTGGGGAAACTATAAGGGGAATTTTAAATAATAATATATTTTTAAGGGAAAATATATAAGGGAATTTGACACAAAATACATTTTAAGGAAAAATATTAAGGAATTATAAACAAAAATACAAATACCTAAGAATGAATTTAGTTTAAAACTCCCTTAAATACATTTTTCAGGAAAAATATCAGGGAATTTTTAAAAGAAAATAATATTTTAGGGAAATATAAGAGGATTTTCAAACAAAAATACATTTTTTAGGGAAAATACTGAATTAGGGAAGAATTTTAAATGAAAATTTATTTTGGAGGGAAATTTAAGAGGATTATCAAAGAAAAATACAAGTTTCAGGAAAATATAAGGGAATTTTACACAAAATACATTTTATGGAAAAAATATTTGGGATTTTCAAACAAAAATACGAATTCCTTAAAATTGTGTTTAGTTTAAAATTACCTTAAATACATATTTATGGTGGAAATACCAGGGAAGTTTAAATAAAAATAATTTTATAGGGAAAATATGAGAGGATTTTCAAGCAAAAATACATTTTTAAGGTAAAATACTGTATTAGGGAACTTTAAATAAAAATTCATTTTTAGGGGTTTTAAACAAAAATGTATTATTAAGGGAAAATACAAGGGAATTTTAAACGAAAACACATGTTTCAGGGAAAATGTAACAGTTAGAGAATTTTAAATACTGAATACTATTTACATGTGTATTTACATGTGTAAGTTGTATCATGAAACAGATTAGTTCATCATATGAAAAAAGATCAGGGAAATTTAAGGAAACATGACCTGAAAGTCAAGGAAATGTCCAGTCGTGTTTCGTATTGTGTAAATTAAGGATAAAGTTAACTAATAAACGGACACGAACTTAGTTGACCCTAAGCTGGTTCGTAAATGTCAGGGTTGAGTGATATACTATAGGCAAATTAATGCGTATTTTCTGTAAATGGTTGACTGCAAAACTGCTTTTTTTGTGATTTGATTTTCTCCACTAACGACTGTTAAATGGTTGACATTTTACAAGTAGTGGCACCACTTTTCAACTTTTTGCTAACTTACACATCGTCTAATGTGCTCAGTATCCATTTGAATAATTTTAAATTAACATATTCAGAAAACCCCAGCTGGAAAATACTTCACAGATTTTTTGTAAGTTTTGACATCTTCCGAATCAAATGCTGAATTATTTTCGTGATCTTCTACTTAGGCTTACTAATGTTCTTTTGACCTTTTTTTGGCAGTTTTTTTAAGGAAATATGTTAGCAAACAAACAGACAATGACTTCATTTGAGGTGAAAATGCGGTGGAAAAACTGAAAACTTGTTCAGAATTTTGGTGTGAATACATTTAAATTCTGGTTTTATTGGTTGAACTCTTGTTCTCGGTGAATTTTTGCATTTATTTTTGCATTTTTATTCGTTTTCCCACGTTAAATTTATAGCAATGTTCAACAAACTTTCAGTGAAATTGAATATTTAGGTAAAAATTGCCAGTTGTTAACTTGCAGTTTCCTAGTGCATATATTTTACCCAATCTGTGAATATTTTCAGCCAATTCGATTTTTAAAAGGCAGAAATGATTGAAAAGAAATCAAGTTGTTGATTTCAATACCCCCATTTAAGGCTGAAGCATATTAAAAAATACGAATAATTAAAACGCAGTAAAATTTGTTTATCAGCTCACGTTTTATGTGAATTTTCAGATTTTTGTGTCGTTAAAAGTGGGGCTATTATCAGGTTTTAGAACCCTTTAATGCCCTTTAATGTATTTTAATTTTAATGGCTGTATCTCAGAAACATGAATTATCGCTCTTCAGATTATTTACGTGCAGACTGCTTACGTGTGAAATGTTTTATTTTTCAAGAAGGTATAAAAACAACTTCCTAAGTTTTTTGGTAAATGCTTAAAAAAATGTAAACAGTGCAGTCTAACGAAAATTTATTTTTTCAAAGAGATCAAAGATGAGCATAATAAATGTATCGAAAATGTTGCCAGTCTGGTTAATTCGCTAAAGGTTAAAGTCATAAATTCAGCTGCTTTTACACTTTTAATTATTCAGATATGAAAACTAACCAGCTGTGTACATTAAAAAGATTTTATCTGTAATGCAACACGAGCGCCCCCTGGAGGACAACAATTTTTTTTAAACTAATATTGTTAGCATAATTTTGAAAGTTTATCCCTCATTGCTTCATTGATGTTTCTGAGAAACAGAGTTTTAAGAAAATTTCCTGAATTTCATTAAGCAAGCAACGCATTTAAACTGCCAAAAATAGATCGAATTATAAACAGCTCTTATTTCTGGTTACGACACAAGTCGTAGACATCTAATTAAGCCACGAATGGATAGATTTAAATGCGTCCAGTTGTCGAAATAATTGAACGATAACAGCATACACGGAAATATTATGGAGATGTAATGCAATAACAATTTTTTTCATTGGAAGGATTTATAACGTTGTCTCGTTTTATGGGTCTGGATATCTGTTGAAATTCTATTACGGTCATCTTAATAAATTAAATTTCTGCCTAGGCCTATTCTCTAGTGGCGAAAAATAATAGACACTGCACGTGAAGTAGCTAATGTAATGTGCAACGCGTTAATTGTAAACAACGAGCTTTAATAAAATCGTTATGGGATGAATAATTATGGTTATGTACTTAAAATTACGTTGCATTTGGAAAATTATATTGCATGATGGCGGCGACCATTTTGTTAATCGAACGTTAATTTGGAACGTCGCGTTCCACGGTTGCTATGGTTACCGTCACGTGCCCACGGTCAATACTCCAAAGTGGCACGCGCGCGAATTCGAAACTTTGGAACGAGTCGCGTCATATTCCTTTTTCAGCGTTCTATATTCCTTTATTGCGTTCCGTGTTTATTTAAGACGAATTTCGTGAAAACCAAAACACAGCAAGTATAATTTTGCTCCAGCTCCATATTCAACTTAAGTAATTGACTGTATTGACCCTGTATTGACAAATACAGTGTATATTTGAAAATCCATTTCCGAATAGGGGACCCTACACGGGAATTATTACTGTCAGTTTCGACAAATACGGCCAGTAATACGGATCGTGTAAGGGCAATACTGATATATTGACGTTCGATAATGATGATTATCCGGATTTTCGGATAACTACTGTCAGTATGAAGATATTGACAATAATACTGACCGTGTAAGGGCGTTCGTC
>JAQGAF010004105.1:0-15307 GCA_034687865.1 Kryphioiulus occultus
GGGGGGTAAATGGGCAAACGCCCCTTTTGCACCCCCCTGCGGGCGCCCAAGGTAATGTACGTGTAGATTGAGCCATTAATATATTGCAAAATGCATAGGAAAATGTATTTCATGAGTATTCAACAATTTATATTGCAATGCATTTCATTATACATTTCAAATGTATTGCACTGCATTTCATGATGTCTTCAGTGATTTGTGAAATGCATTTTTGAATGCATTTTAAAATACGATACAGGTGAATTTTAGAATGATTTTCCAATGCATATGGTAATGCATTGCTTAATCAAAAATCAAATCAAATCATAGTCATATCAAAAAACCTCTTAATTTTGAAATTAAAGACATCAGTTGCAGTTCAAATTAACTTCTTAATTTTACACAATTCAAGTGTTTGGTTATCATTTGTTTCTACCTATATAAATTATAATATACATCCTACTAAAATGAGAATATCACAAATTGGCTACTCAATTGCGTATAATGCAATGTATTTCGTAATGAATTTTTAAATGCATTACTAAATACATTGCTATATGCATTTAGAAATGTATTTGCTGTGAATGGCTTTCCGCAAAATAGATTTCCAATACATTTGCAATAAGTTCCCAATATGCAATGCATTTCAAATTGCATTTCCTTTTCATGTGGGCATGTATGACGACCACTCCTGGGATAAATGGAAAGTGGTCAACTAATAATGGTTACTGAAAATGCCCTTTGAATACAAAATGCACGATCCTTAGGTATGTTGATTGGTGTATTGATACGTGTACCTGGTTTCTGGAGGCGTGTTCTGCCAAAGTAGGAACTTTTTTCTTCCAATGTCCACCACCCATGATGATTGTCATTCAGTGATGATAGAGACCCTTGTATAACTATTGACCACAATAGGCAATCCACTCTCTATGTACATGTACGAGATGGCTATTAATTCATTCGTGACCACCAAAGGCTATCAAATGCAGTGATAGTCATTCAATCCATATAGTATATCGAGTAAATACATTTGCACACTATGTAAACAGTGTATAAATGAGGCATGGCATGCCCTGGAGGTTTAGCAAATTTGTTCAAAAGACCGTATGTTTCCATAGCGAGACAGCAAGGTAATCGCTGATATACGAAGGATGCTCAGTATGTTTCCAGTGACATTTTTAAAAAAGAAGATGCGCTTTTACTCCGTTCTGGCAAGGAGTGTATGCCTTGCTAGAAAAACAAGGTCGGGTGCTTTATGTCGATTTACAAATCAAGTGGCAAAATGTTTTCTTCGAAGATCTGTTTTCAGAATACCAAATTGGTGAATGTCTGAAGTAGCCTATTAAGGGGGTATACGGCAGGTGAGGCAAAATCGTTGACTAGAATCCCGCACTTACATGTACATGTATATATCTGCATTGTTTCAAAGCATAATGTTGACCTGCATTTTCGTGAAAGACCCAATATCTGTTTTGCTCCAGAAAGTCCACCAATAAGACACCTTTTGAATAAAAAAAACAGGTGCAATCACCATTTTCATTGACTTTTCTGCCTTGAGCTTGTTTGGGCATGGGCTTTGAGTGTCGCCATTCTTTTGATTATACTGCTTGGCTTCTGGCTTAAAAATGGCAACGACGTCCAATATGGTGCTCTGAACGTTATCATCGAGGAAAACCTTTTACCATACAGAAGACCATGTTTTTTTAGAGCAAAGCATACGCTCCTTGACAAAAAAAGGAAAAATGCATCTCCCAAGATATTTTTTTTTTAAAATAATGGCTAAGGCTTGTAGGCTTGAAGGCTAGGAAGCATATTGCGCCTGGAAGCATTGTTGCGTGCTAATCTAAAATGTATTTAAATGTGCATATTCAATGGAGTCCGCTTAATGTGATCACATTGGGCCCAGGCTATTTTGATAACAATATATGAATGATTCAAATAGCCGAGTGACAAAAAAATGTGATCGTTAGTCAATTTGAATTTTTAAGTCATGTGCATCACATAATTTAAATTTACAATGCTATTTACGGCTAAAAATCATTTACATGTATGTTGGATTGCTTACAGTTTGTGTATAAGTTCGTTAATGAAATTCTCATATTGATACACGTATTGTAATGTACTTTTTGGTAGTTTCTCAACTCGGATGCCAGGCTGTCTGCGAGTCAAGCAGAGCTGAGTGATGAAAATGATTTTGAGGAATATGAAACCTGCAAGTGTGAGATGCAGTCATTGGGACTGCTTTTGGGATATTTTCGTCAATAATATGAAAGATTTGAAGTAATATTCCTCGAAATATTCGCCATTATTTCACGAATCTTCTATGGGGGAAATGATAACATTAAGCTAATTATTGATTACAATAAGCAATGATTTTACTGATTTTACTTGGCGATTTCGATAGAAATATACGAATAATAACATTATCCGTGATCCCATTAAGCAGAATCCACTGTATTTACAGGGTGAGGCATATGTCTGGGCCTCTTGAATATTTTTAACCTTGGCAACAGCTAGGTTAAGTCTGTTTTCACAGTTAAAATGAGTGACGCGAGGATTCTATGAAGCATATTGCGCGAGGATGCATAGGCAGTTGCATAGGATGCCTATGCATCCTATGCACTTATGCGAATCTAAAATTTTACCTGTTAAAGATAGGACAAAAAATCCAATTAGCAAGTTGTAGAGCATCTTAAAATTAGTATTTATCAATGGCAAAGTTGCAGTTGTCAAACTAATTTTAGCTGGTATGCAACCTTGTATTGCACGGGTGCTTGGCTGGACCATTCGCTGTTCTTTCATGAATACCATGACAGTTATCAGTTTAGCTTTGACCACCCCATAATTCATGCAAACCCAAAACATACGTTTTATTAATTTGTGCATTACGTGACTACCGGTATTAATACGTTTATTAGTGTATGCCGTGAAATAAACGTTGCGAGCCTTCCTGCCAAGGATCGGTTCAATGCAGTGCTGCATACATACTCAAAATAAAGTTGCGAACTGCAAATTGCCTTAAATAGATGTCTCAAATGTACACATTACACCAATTACACGACTCTCTACAACTTACTAATTGAGCTTTTTGTGCTAAGTTCATCGGTTAAAATTTTAGATTCGCACCCACCAAGAACGTGACGTGCAATATCACGTAGAATGTTTTGTGGAATCCCACGTCACTCTCATGTTAACTGTGAAAACAGATTTTACCGAGCTGTTGCCATGTTGAAGTTATTTGAGAGGCAAAGACGCATGCTTCATCCTGTATTTGCACTACAGTACATGTGTCAAATTTAAATAAAATTCATTTAGCCGTTCTTTTAAAATAAAATTCTGGACACATATCGAACATCCCTCGTATATATGCAATATAGATATTCAAATCAATTCAAGCTGTGATCGTCCATTAATTATTAAGTATGCATGTTAATTTTTTTTAGGACAGTAAGAAACTGCCTGTTGAGTTCAGGTGGTCACGATGTCGGTTGTTGCAAATTTCACAGATTTCTCTGTACATCTAAAACATTAAATTAATTAGTTAATTGGATAATACGATAAATTAAACATTTAGAATTGATATTACGACTACGAACGATTCGTGAACTTCGAATCACAGGAAAGAAAACTGATCAAGTAACTTTAAAACAATGCTCGTCCAGATTCTATATTTTCGGCAGATTTGGCCCTTGGTCATAAAATAATATTAAACATGGAATAATTCCGAATTTTGTTCTATGGGATAAAAATTATTCCCTTGCATTTCATCATCGCCGTTGGCAATTCTTCTAAGATATTCTGTCATGGGATCATTGTGATATTCGAGATACATCAGTGTTCAAACAAAATGCCTTCTGGTTCAACGTGTAAATTACCAGACATACGCTTGTTCGAATGTTTGTTCTGCCGCGAAGCGAGAACGACATTGATACATGAACTTTTAATGCAATCAAATGTTCCGCGAAATACAGCTGTGGTATACCAAATATCAGCATGCACATGTATATAGGGGGTCATCCTTAATAAACGTCCGGGGAGCAAATGTTTTAAAAACGGAAACTGCCTAACAAGGGGGGAGGGGTTCAAGGAAAGTGGACGTCCAACCCTTGACGACAACCCTTTCATATTTGAGAATATGTAACTTTCTATACTATATTTTTATTGTTAGCAGCTTCAATTTTTTGGAGTAAACCTGACAACCTCTTAACTCTGACACCTCATTAATTCTGACACTTTTTAAATGCACCATTGGTGTTCGACGTATAGGTTTTACTATATGTATCCATGAACATGTCTTGCATATCTGCTTATGTCATCTCAAGCTGCCAGCATCTTTTCCTATTTTCATTTCTGTTCAACCATACCTGACCTAACTTAAACTAACTTAACCAACCTCACAATACGGTATAATTACTGGTTTAGTTGGTTCAGCAATCAATACAAGCGTGCGAGCCATTAGAAGAAGCCCACTTTCTCATTGTCTACTGTATGTGCTAGAACCAGGACTATATTTCACTTACGTCACTCCATTCACTGATAATACTTATCAAATTTCGGGAAAATTGAAACAGATTATTTTATAGAGAATTTTTAAATCCGTAGGTCTTTAATGTCTGGCGGTCCGATAATAAAATGTATCTTAATACAGTTTTTAAACTCCTAACAATTTAATGGCATACTAATTCATGATATTTTGTATTCTCAGATGATTTGAATGTATGTCTGGACTCTACAAATCTGGACTTGGTTAGCAGTGACTGTCATCTAGAAGTAGCCTTAAAGGAACGTGCATGGAAATTTCTGCAAGCACGACTGTCGCTGTTGCTAGGCGTGTATCCAACCACTGTGCAGGTAATTAACACCATTCCTGATTAATTATGTTTTGAGCATTCGCACGTATGTTTGGTGGAATTTGTGTCCATCGGTCTACAGTTCTTTCATATTGGCAACGGCCATGTTGTTATTTTCGTACTGATGTACCTTTGGCTTATTGTATTCGCTTCATGCAGAAGCCATTACCCAAGTTAAGTAAATATTTTATATGAAAGTCGACGACAGATGCAAACCCACTTGGATTTGAAAATTACTTTTACTTGCAACATGTAGCCTGTAAAGTATGCATCTCACCTCCATGCTAAAAAGGCAAAAACGGTTGCAATGCTCCGTCGTTTTTCAAGGTTCTCTTAAATTTTCTTACTGACTCATCTCAAACTCAGCACCCTATACAGTGTACTGTCAGAAAACTGTATATGCTACATGTATATGGAAAAGGTGTACAATCCATAGACATATATCCAGTTAATTAGATAATTATCACTACATTTGGTGGAGACCAACCCCATTGTTAAGTTGAATATTCATATATAACTTGAGGCAATGTTTTGGAAACGTTTTCCGGACATTTTTGACGTCTGATTGATGCCAAAAATGGGATCAACAATATGGATCTCTAACATTGGTGTAAATTGGTGTCGCAATTTAAAGGGTAACCGAATTTACGTCTGAACACAAAATTGAACTTAACATTCAGCACACACTTCAGAAGAATTCAAACATGGAATTACGTTGCATAAATGGTAATGTATGAGTCGCAAAATAGTATTATCCGTTGCATCAACAATTTGGCAATTATTATAAGGTCTCTTGTGACATTCGTCAAGTGGTTTGTGAACTATAGATGTGCCACTCCAACAGTGCTTGATCTGTCTTCCACCCTGTGGTCATACATATTTGTTAGTTTTAAACTGCTGTTGTGCTGTGTGTGATCAAGTGAAGTGTAAGTTAACTTTTGCGTTTTTCGTAAGCATTTGTTACAACAGTGCTTTCTTGAAACAAAAGCTGGCCACAATAGCTATATTTACCAAAACCGAAAGTTGAATTGAGTTGCAAAACCTCCTTTCAACTGTAATTGGCCATGTTTCGTCACGTGAAGGATAACGTCATCGATTTGAGTCACTTCAACCATTAGAACCAGGTTTTCAAATATTGACCATAGATGGCATTGCTTTACGAAATATTTAGTTTGAAAGTTTTGGCGCACCATTTGCATGCCCCAGCCATATGAGATTTCTCCTTCATAAGTACATAACATTTATTTTGTAAGTTTAGCTTTCGCTTAAATATACGAGCTCGTATGTTGTTGGTCTGCGAGAAGTGTCTAATGCTTGCTATAGCAAACAGGTTCATGTAGCCGAAAACAATTTGTTATCTTAAAAAGCCGCAAAAGTAGCCTCAACGTAAAAAATAGTTCAATTTCGAAAGCAAAAAAATCCCACAACGATTTTACGACATAGGAAACTGAAGTTTAATAACATGATTCCCCGACTATTAAACACATCTTAACTCACTTTCATCTTACGTACCACTTTCTGTTAACCCCAAATCAATGTATAACATGCAGCCCTGACGTGCTATCGAGAAAGTTGATATTAGGGAGGAGGCGGATGTTTACGAATTGCCAGATGCGCAAACTAGTTTTCTTCAATTTTTTCACCAAATTCGCTTATTTAGGGCGAGACGGGGTTGCTAATGAAACTACGAAAGAAAAACCGATAAGGGAACAGGTTCAATTATTTATTATAAACGACGGTGTTATGGGACTTTTTACGGTGAACAAATGTTGAAAAATCAACTTGCATGTTTTGTGCAATTAAACATCGCAAGCTTTGCATTTTATAGGAAGATTAATTTTCAAAATTGAAGCAAATTGCTGTATGTATTGCAATCTTGCAATGCACAAATCCAAGCTAATACCTGCAGCTCAGACTATTAACCATTGCGACATTGGCTTAAGGAGACAAGCAAAATTTTACAAGTATAGCAAATTTACTCAAATAAGAGCATTCGAACATGTCAAATGTACTCGCACGACAGAATTACAAAAAGGGTTGCAAGGCTTTGGGGCCTAAGAGAGACACGTTTTAAGGTGTATGGATTTACAAAGTAGGTGTAGGAAGAGCTAATGAACGAAAATCTTAAACGATGCAATGGTGTATTGACGAAAGCGTACAAGTAAACATCTTTTTACTGAATCGTCTATAAAATAATTAATCCCCGAAGTAATTAGAACATTATTTACCAACTAGGGCAAGACCTTCACCGCAATGCAGTGCCTCCCTCTGTAAATCCACCTTAGTTTCATAATTAAGAAAAGTAACCGCTTATCATTTTGAAGAATTGAAAAATGTTTGCTTGAAGCTAAATTTTTTTTAAAGAAAAAACGGATGTGCTCGCTTTTAAAGAGTTAGTCTCAAATTGAGGTAATTGCAGCAAAAGGGCGATGTCCGCCTTCCTTACAGGAAATATGAATATTAACGTTTAACCTGAATTTGAAAGAACGCTCAGTGTGAATTCTCGAAATGATAACATTACAGTTAATCGTCTGCATTGCAAGTGAGTTCATAGATGGCGCCTCAATACATTTCACGGTTTAAAGAAGAATGATGTGGTTGGATTTCTCGTGACTTCTTAATTAAATATGCCTCATATTATGCGGTGGGTGTGCTCATCCTTACGGAAGCCCATAGGGACACAACACAAAACAAAATTCTGGTCCCATTAACAACCCTCATTCAAAAGCTAATCATTTTGAAATTTAAGGCAAAAATGCCCAAGAAAATTCGAAAGATATGTGTGAGTACATTCAGGTAGTTTTAGAATGCATTTCAATGGTGCTCGATAATAGTTTATTTTATTGATCATTTTTGCCAATTAAATTTATAGAACTCTTTAGATGTCACAATGACTTCACTATTTGAAATAATCCATGAAGACAGTTTCGTGGAACTGCTATTCCATCAAATGCAAAAATTTCCAAAAAGGCCAAAAAAGTCACCGTTGAGTTGAAACTAAACATGCTAAGCCACCATGCGATTATGTGCAACTGTACGTTTTTGAAGTGAACTTACAAAGTATACAGCGGCACCAAAAAGTATTGGCATGAGATGTTTTTCATGGATAACGGTTAAAAAATAGCAAAAAATAAAAACTGAAATATACATTTTGTGTACAATTATTTATGTAAACCTACCTCAAACTTTGAAGCAGTTGTAATAAGCACCAGTTAAATAAACTTAAAAAACCATTAAAATCAACAAGCAAAACTGTATTAGCAATGTATGGCAAAAATACAATTTCGTAATACAGACTTTTATTTTATATCTTAATTACACATTCAGATATGTTTTGGTAGTCCTGATATAATCACTTAAATGAAGATTTCCAACGCTACTGTATCCATACGGCCCCATATCTGCACCTCTACCACCTCCACGTTATTCTCTATGGCGGAAGGAGTGCTGTTGCTTGGGACTGTGTGGGATACGGTAGCGTTGAAAATCTTCATTTAAGTGATTATATCAGGTCTTCCAGAACATACAGTATGTGAATATGTTGCGCCATAAAATAAGTCTGAGTAAGGAAATTTGGGCAAGAGGAGACTTTGAACATCTCGAGCTCCTCCATTGCATTTTTGCCATACATTGCCAGTACTTTTTTGACATGAGTTTTTCACTTTTTTGCTGTTATTTTTTAAGCCACGTCAATTTAAACAAACGAAACTCATGATTAGTTTATTTACTTGCTGCTATTTAAATGATATTTGCTTGTTTAACTTTTAAGTTGTTTTTGTGACACTTTTTGTGAAAAACACTAATTGCCAATACGTTTTGGTGCCACTGTATTAAGACAAAATGTGAAGTCAGCATCCAGAAGTTGACTGTGACCATCTTTCCGTGTACCAGTTGTTATACTAAGGACATTTTGAGGTATATTAATACTTAATACTCCAATTTACAGTACATGTTACTTATCGCCCGGTATCATGCAATGATAGCTATTAGAGATTGTGGGAAATACTGGAATTGGGTTTTAAGTACCCACGATGGTAGAAATACTCTTGAATGATCGTAACCGGATATCACTAAAAAGTTTTCAGTTAAATCGTAAAAAGCCAGCCGTAGAACTCAAAGTACTGAGTCAAGGTAATTCCAGTATTTCCAAATTCACAATGTGATAAGTGATATTACAGGATTGAGACTAAATAGCTGTGAAACAGAAGGAAAGTACTTTGTGCCGATGCTATTCAGGGAAATAGCTTCAAAATTGTTGTAGCATGTAAAGAATAATGAACAGGCTATGGTACTATAAAGGACTACTGTATCTATTCGGGCACAATACATGGGGTTGCTGATTAAAAGTGGAGCAGTGCTGAAAGGAGATTTCCAGGATTTCACTATTTCTATATGTTGCAGCCTTCCCTTTGAAGTTTTCTTTAGTGGGTGAGGTCCTGCCTTTAGACAAAATGAGAATACATGCATGGAGTTTTTAAAATGTTCCACATGATTCGACAGCTGCCTGCCTTTTTAGAATTTTCTGTCATTTACAATACTGTACATGGAGGTTTGAGCTTTCCCGTTGCTTCAAATTTCGTAATTAATGTATTCTGCGCCGACCTCCAGCCCTTAACGTAGTTGTTTTATACGATTTTGTAATGGTGCCTAATTCTACTACAACTGACCGTTCTACTACTTAATATTATCCATCTTTGATTGATGGTTGATTTTCTATTTGGTTAATTGACAAATATTTGCATACTGTAAAAGAAGCTTACATATATTCCGTCTATTTTGATCCAGGAATATCATAGCATCTGCATATTCAGGAATAGAAGGCACTTGAGGGAAATATCGCATATTTATATGTAGATGCATTTGACTGCCTTCAGGTAGTCTGGGCTGAAGAGGGTCTCCTTGTAGAAAACCTAAGGTTATACTGTGGGTATAGTGCTTCTTTAAAAGGCATTAATTCCTACTTTAAACTTGGCATACATGCTATATGTTAATATTTGGAGATGTAGTCAAGAAGGTATGGTTGGGAAAAATCAAGTGGTCTGATGAGCCCAGAATTACTGTATTCAAGAACAGTGGGCTCAACAAGGGAAATGCATAAAACCCTTCATGCGTATTGTCAATGCATTGTTTATCCTCTGGAGACAATGTTATTAGCTGTGGTTACTCCAGCGTGTTTGTACTGCCCCCTAGGCTCAGCAGCATCATGCATTAATAAAATAATCTGATATCTGAGTAGCCTACCTTCATGAATATTACTTTAGGTGAATCGAATGACCTGTTTATTCCTTTAATGGATTTATTCTTCCCTGTCTGCATAAACATAATTTCAGAACGTCTTGTCTGTGCATGATTAATTGTATTTACTTTGTAATATTGATTTAGGGAGCATGGGAAATTGTTTTCCCACATGAATGACCATTAAACATCACCTATGATAACTTAATTTCCACCCTTTGGTCTACACAGGGGCATAGATAGGAACGCCACGTTGAACTGATCCTACATTTCAGGACTCAAGACTGCAGGGGGCCAGAGCATACGAAATGCAAAATACAAGTATATTGCAAATGCATTGGTCGTTTTTATCGCCACACAATATACATTTGGTAATGTAAACAAAAATGCATTTTATAATGCATTTTTACAATGCATTGCAAAATATTCTGACTTGTCTTTCACAATGTATTCGAAACTACATACTTAATGTGTGTTGCATTGAATTGAATGAAATTGATGTATTTTTTAAAATTTTAAACTTAATTTTTTTGCCAGTTCTAATTTATTCATTGAATATTATAGATGGTTTTTAAATTAAGAATTGGGATTTTTTAAACCTCGAAATTATGAAATACGGCGAGGCTTTTGACATTTTATAGTGCATGTAATATAAACTGTGTAAATTGCATTCTTCTATGCTAAAAGAATACATTACACTACATATTCTTCAATGTACACGAACTAAGCTTTACATTACAGTTTGCATTTCACGATAAATTCTCCAACACACATAATTCATTGCAATATGCAATCCATCATGCATTACAAACTGCTTAAAACGCATTCGGAAATGCATTTTGAAATATAATTATCAATACAGTTTGAAACTAAATTTGGCTCAGTATACATGTACACATTTTAAAATGTAAAAAGCTCGAATGAGAGAACATTAAAAACTGATGTATGCTTGATGATCTTTGGTTTTCTGCCAACCTCCACCAACTTCAAACAGGGACCCATCGGCTTCACTTCTTAAGTGTCCCTTAAATCATTTCTACACCCCTCCGCCTTAGGGCCGTAATACCTTATCGGGCCCTTTTCGTTACAAATTGGGACAGTTGAAAGTTGCAATTTGACATGCATTGCTATTCTAACAGTTATCCAATTTATGCTCATTGCAGCGCATTAGTTCATACCATAGGTATAGATTAATTGACAGGATGAAACGTTTATTTAAGCATATTGTTTTAAGAATATATGAGAGTTAATAAGATCTAGTTCTCATATGCAAGAAAGCAAAAACTTTTATTTATGTGACAGTCCTTAACTACTTGCTAATTGGCTTTATGGCCTTATATGTCCATCCACATGCTATCATGTTTCATAATTATGACATTGCAATCCAATTTAAATTTAAATTTGACGTAAAAATCAAATCAGAGCAACAGTCCACAAGCACGTTTGAAATTGACTTAGGGCGATGCATGTGGCGTATTTTTTCAAACAATGTAGATAACTCAATGTTGCGTGACAATTGTTGAGCTCATTAATTGCGATGTGCTGGAAGCCCATCATTATTCCGAGGTAATCATGCCATCGGACTGCTTTTGATATTCCATCATGCTTGCCTCATTAGCATACTGTAAGTAACCTAATATGCCTTTGCAGAATACAATCAAACTGTTGATTTTTCTGGAACCAAAATCAATAATTAATTTTCTGCAAACCTTGAGCCACATAAATGTTAATCAAAAAACGATATAGTTGTTACAGATGAGTCTTTTTTTCTCGAAACGTTCTTTAAAAAAACATTAAAGCGTCGAAACATCTGGTGGTTTGTGAATCGAGTCGACTTTGAATTAAAAACTTACCTCGCTGTTTCAATAATATGTAAAGTTCCATAATTGGAAACCATCTTAGATTCGGAGCAGAAAAATGAATTTTGCAAACTATTTTTCACACTTTTATTTTAGGTATATCTACGAGAATCTAAAATTGTTTGCATGAGATAAATAGAATATACTTCTAAATTTTGATTGTACATTTTTAATAGCCACTTAAGATAATTGATGAATGAAAATGAAACAATTTTTGATTAAAATATATGTAAGTTTTATTTTATGCTCTTCTTAATCATTAAAAATTACCTGTTGGCCCTTAGTATGAAAAACTACTACATGTATTCATAGCCAATGAGTTAGTGTTACGATATTTCAGTGCTTGGGTTATCAATAAGAAAGTTCTTAATGGGGACGTTCAATTTTAAAAACAACTATGAAACTGAACACTTTATTCGGAATTGGGTATGTCTGATGATGGATAAATTGTGCAAAATATGTTACAAAAATTACTCCATAATCCTAATTGCAGCACAGTCAGATATGGCTAGTGTTATCGACCATCCATGGAAACTACAGTTACACACTATAACCGGCCATTAAATGTATTTTTAGTTTATTTCTATTTTTTTTTAAATGCGAAACGTAAATATCTCGGAAACATTTGAGTTATAGCGCCAAATTAAGCCAACTCAGGGGTAATAAAAATGCGGTTTTTTTTAAAATAAACGTTCGCCTAGCAGTGCACCAGTTTTATTTTCCGAAATACCTTCCAATAAATTGACCTAATTTGTAAATTTTCGGTGATGATTTTCAAGTGGAGTAAACGAGGCCTTTTTTTATTTTTCTACTCAGTGTCGTTTGAAAATGCTCGAGCCACGAGCCCTTGTTGTATTTTTTTTTGGAATCACCACGACTATATTTTCCAAAACTATTTGTGTGTTTTGAGTTCTAACAGCAGATAAGTCTTTTTTAGTTTTGTCTCTACCGAATGAGGAAATGGGGCACTGCACTTTGCCTACTCTTTAGCCATGTGTTGGCTTATGTTGTACATACAGTCTAGGTTTGATGCCCTAAAATCAGAGATACATGTATAGGTACAATTTGGTCCGACAATTTGGTCTTTTTTTTATAGCAGCATTGGCTCGTTAGGTCAACAGCTGTCATGTCAGTGTGTAGCACGCAATCAATTAACCTGCTTCCAATTAGCATTATAGGTAATACTGAAACTCTTCATGCGCAAAATTGCGAAATTCTGGACTACTGTAATTACACGTGTGAAACGCAAATAGATGAAGAACATGCAATTGCACTCTCATGTCAAAGTTAACAAGTTTCGAAGCAGCTTCTAGGAAACAGGTGACGCTTTAATTTTCTTTACAAAACATATCTTTTTTGTAGGGAAAGTGGAATGGTAGAGAAATTGAAGCGAGAGACATCTCTAAAAAACAAGAAAGTGCAATCCATCTGTGTAAAATCATTGGCCCAGACATCCAGATATTAATACCCGTTTTGCCTGATGAGATTTACCTTGAGGGCAGTGAAATCGAACACACCTAATCACAGCCCTGTCCATGCTGCAGAAACCTTCCAAAAGTTCTACACGAATGTCAGGAAGTGTTTTAAGTTTCGATTTTCACTTCGTGATCTTCTGTAGCGTTTCCTAAACACACCCATGATTGGATGTTCCAAAGATAAGCAATGAAGGCAACGGCATTTTCTGATATGAATACATTTGCAATCGCGAAAATTAAGTGAATAAAGTTACGGCGCTGAACTGGAATTTAGATTTTTGAATGAATTGGAGTATGACTAACAATGGCGTTTAATTAAACTGGTTGTTATCAAAACGCAGGACTTTCCCTCCGGGGAACTCTGAGAGATGCAGGCGAGTTTCGAGCTATCAAGAAGGACACCTGTGGATTATTAATTAATAGTTTGTTCTAACGATGTTCTGTTCTGTTCCTTATCGTTTTTCCCCAGTTTCTTAGAAGATTGTATGTTATACCTGGAACTACTACAGGTGTATCATATCCCTCTAGCAAAAAAATCTATAATGACGTTTTTTTTTTGCAAAACTCGTAAATAATCAAATCCTACTCAAATTATGTAAAGTGTGTCAGAAACAATCTTGTTTGTGAAATTTGGAAATTCACTTTTGGAGTTTTTTTGCGAATATTTCAGTTATACATGTAGTTGAATGGTCCTTGTAGGCTAGTTTTGGGATTCAGGCTTGCAGTTAAGATTGTGCAAGCAAATGCTATTAACAACAAAGAATAACTAGCTTTATCAAATGTTTGTTAAGGGGTTTTCGATATACATGTAACCTCGTATCATGAACTATTTTTAAACCTCCTTGTTAAACTTGAATCGAAAATTACGAAAGCAAATTGCATACAATTACGAGGTGTTTCTGTGATAAATTACCGAACCAGTCCTTCGACACTTGTTGAACAATGACGGAAAAACTCTTTATACACTACTGACAAATTCAATTAAATTAATATCGACCACTATTAATTACCAGATTTTCCAAACATTAAAAGACCCAGATCAAATGGGGAATGAACACCCACATTTTAAAAGCTATAAGGCGAAAATTTTAAAAAGTCCAGATCACGAATGATAATTCATGTACATGTTTAAGGGAATGCCGATGGCGAAATTTTTTAAAAATTACTTTAAAAAACTTTAACAAATTAAAGGAAATACTGGATTTTTTGTGTATTGATATTAATAACGAAGAAAACTTTTTACGAATTTTAAAAAGAAATATTCATAATGATGGAAACGCTGTAGGTAATTTTTTGTTTAAAACTTGTTCCAGGTAAAAATTTTGGAAGTGGCGCAACTGCCACTTATTATTTTCGATGCAAGCGAATCGAATTTTCCATTGAAGTGAATGGAAATTTCGATTCGGTGTAAATCAATTTTTGATTCCCATCACCAGTTATAGGTAGACTAGAAAATGTCGTCGGCGATTCTCGTTTCTTGTATTAATGTACAGAAAAATTTATTTACAGAAAAATTGTAAGCACCCAAGCATACGGAGGGTTTTCAATCAGTTTTGCAACTGCCAGTTATCGCCTTTTTGAAATAAAACATTTTGGTACATTTCGCGCCTCGAATAATATAGCATGTCATACTACAGGGTGTTTATAAAGGTTGTTTACAACTTTAAAAATTCATAACAGGAATTTTAATTGAAGTACAGGGACATTCTTTGGCTCATGTGAGAAACCACCTCATACATTTTTTGGCGTTTAGTCCACTTCAATTCAATTCAGTTCAATTCAATTCAATTTTTTACCCTACAGTCAGCAGATGAATGCCAGGTGGTAGGGGATCTCCTACGTCAATAGCGACTTAGACAACATCATTGTTAAATTGAATTTGAAGTGAATTTACAATATCACTAGGAAG
>JAQGAF010004106.1:0-15304 GCA_034687865.1 Kryphioiulus occultus
AGAATGCATATGTCATAAATAATGCAAATTTGGGTTGCTCTAAGTTCGACATTTTGCGCCTCAAATATGCGTAAGGAGTTTTCTGCAAATTAGGCGAATTATACAAAGGAATAAATTGTCTACAAAACACATTTTTCCGATTTTTAATCGGACATTTGCTTTCTGAGAAAAAACATATTTTTACTCGATTCATGCAGGTGAGCCAATTTTTTGCACTTAAGTGTATTACTTTATGAAAGATAGTATATATTTGAGAAAATTTATTTTCAATTTTTGACCAGTGAATGGTGTGACATGTAGTAAAGATGTGTGGAAATCAAATTTTAACAGAAGTTGATGTTCATTGGAATAATTCCAAGCATGTGGCCAGTGTGAAAAATGTGAAAATTTATAACCTTTTACGAATAATATGAAAAATTGGTTAAAAATGACAATTAATGTAAAACATTCATTGGAACTGAATTTCATAAGAAATCTAGCTTAAAACTGAGGAATTTCCCTCCATTCAGGTCCTTAATTTCATAAAAAAAACGTACTGAAATTTGATTATTTTTATCATTTTTATCATGCACCTTTGGCTTTCTAAATATTGTAGGTGGGTCGCGTCCTTTATTTTGCCATACACTGTTGTAGCTCATGAAATAGCTATTATTTTCAAAACTATTGGTTAAAAAATGTAAAAATATATGAAAAAACGAGATAATTGCATGTGAAAAAATGTCAAACATATCTGATTCTTGGATGTGAAAAATGTCAAAAATTGTATACCAACTGGCCACCTGCCTGAATTCCCATTGAATATCACCAAAATTGTACAACTCAAATAGATAATGCACCATAATGCTAACAATATCTAAAATCTTGAAAATTCTGTACAGGTCTATTCCTCACTGGAAGCTGTTGCCATTCAAGAAATTATCAATAGTCCAGTTGACATTTACAATCAACGAATGGAACTTATGGAGGTAGGAATTATTATAATGTACATCGTATCTCCAATGTCTGATCATCAAAAATAATGATCATTGGAATTTTGATAAATGATAAGCATGAATTAGGTTATAAGTTCAAAATGAATGACTTCATATAATAGTAGCTTGACATGAAGAGCATAAGAGCTTGACTTAATACTTTATATTGATGATACATAATGGACTCAAAATGTCTAACTAAATCGTAACAAATTCCATGTCAGGCCAAACAGGACTTTCAAGTATATTGTTCTCGTCTGGTCATCAGTTCCCCTGCAATTGATGGCTGGGGATTTTTTGATATCGACAGGAAGTTTCTGGTTGGAGTAAGTGCGATAAACATTTCTCTTGATAAACATTTTCCTTTAATTAGCTACATGTATTTAATCATAAATTTACCATAATATTTCAGGTTACAGGCACTGCATTTAGCTACATTCTGATACTCTACGCTAAATAAGTTTAGGAAATGGTTGGCCACATTACTAAAATGTTGCAACATACATGTAGAGGCAGGCTGTCAAGTGATTTCTATCCTATATTTTTAGCAAAATTCCTATTATTCCTATATTTTAGATGATGAATTTTAGCCTGTATCTGCAGGCTAATTTTTTGTAGAAAATTTTTTGTAGAAACGTTTTTGTAAAAAGTAGATCCTACTACTTAAATAAAATTACCTACTGCATTCTCTTGAATATTACTATTTCTAAAAATGTCTTTAAAATGCATTATGGCTAAAGTTTTTTTTTTAATTTCGTCTACGGCATTCGCTTGAATGTTAATATTTACACTGGTTTTTCTAGTTTTTGTAAAAACTTTGCCTAAGGGGTTCTCAATATTATTATTGTAGATAGGTCGCAAAAGTCTGTCATTCTAAAATTACGTGGGCTGTGGTCCAGAGTTGGAAAACCGCTGTTTACTTAGTTCATTAAAATTTTCATTTTTGCCTGAAATGTCAAGAAATGTGAACAAAAATCTGATATCAGCAATTACAATTACAAAATAGGAAATGCTCGAAACAGGTAATTTACTCATCATTTTTAAAGAAAAAATATCTATATTCTTCCTATGTTTATTTTTATTTTTCCTATATTATTCTGCCCCCATATTCTGTTGAGAAATTGTTCTCAAATTGTTCTCAGAGGTTCAGAAATAATGTTAGGCTGACCCAAAAAATTAGGTAAATAATTCGAAAAATGATATAAAAATTGCAGAAAACTGAGCAATAATCGTTTCTTTCTTTAGCCATATGCTGTTGAGAAATTGTTCTCAAAGGTATATTACCAATAGCGTTTCTGCTAGTGTTATTACATAAGATATTAATAAACAAGGGAGCTTCTTGACCTTGAAATAACTTTTTTATGAAATACATCCAGAAAATGTTATAAAAGGTATTTTACTAGTACAGTTTTTGAAAGTGCTATTACATAAAGTTCAGACATAATGTCCAGAAAACGTTCTGTCATAATGTTAGACTGATACAAGAAAATTTCTTACACAGTATATGATATAAATGATATAATATAATGATGTGATATAGTGGTATAATAACTGAGCAATAATCGTTTTCCAACGTCCTGGGTGTGGTACCATTGCAATTCATGGAAATTAAATGTTTGTACAATTCTTGTTTCCTGGAATTGACATAGTAATCAATGAAGTGCGTTTTTATGAGTGATAACCTGTAAATTACTGTCAATATTTGACCCCACTTTTCAAATTTCAACCTAAAGAGGGACTTAAAATGCCCCAGACAATCATTATAAATAACTCATGACGACAATGCCAATTTGAGATACATTGCAGAATTGAAATGAATTATAATTATTGAAATGCGTTTGGCCACATGGGGCTTCAATTTAATTCCGTGGTTAATATGGATATAATTATCATCATTGCCAATTGCATTTACTGGAGCAATTTGTGTGGATGTGGGATCAAACATTAATTTCTTAACAGACCTCAAGATCTATGGTTCCGCTTGAGCATTGTCTTTCTTTAACTGCTTCAGAACATCATTAGAAATTTTCAAATTCTTTAAGCCGATTTTTCCGAATTTCAAAACAATTTTTACTTTGATTTGCTGCAATGATGACATCCACCATCATCAGCATGCCGTCCGAAAAGTTCGGAAATCAGGTGAATTATTTGGCAAGTGCTGATGAAGAGCATGCCAAGAATGTGGTGAAGTCAATTTCCGGTTACGTGAAACCAATCAGCTACTTTTTCATGCTTTTTGGCATCAAAATCAAGCTTGATTTTGGGGAAATTTCAAATATCCCGCCACGAAATTGCTTTGGCGTCTGCTACAGGGTGGCCATTGTTACCATCCTTTTTCTGGCTCACGTGGCCAGCTGCGCCAAGGTCATAGTTCAATTTTTGCCCTACGAACGCGAGGAGACAACCTTTGCCGAAAAGTTATATTTGGTCATCCAGACCTGCTTTTTCTGCCTGAACTTGACAACCTACTTGTTTTTTCTTGTCAACTGCGAAGCCCTTTCTGTACTTCTGTCTCAGTTCGTCATGGACATTGGCAAGATCATACATGACAGCCAGAGAAAAAAGCAGTTCTTGAATCACTTCCGGATCCGGATTACTGCATTTTTGGTCGTTTTTGTCGTCTTGATTGGCTGGAAGATGAACTTCGTAATATCTGCCCTTGGTGCTGACAGTGTTGTTCTGGTGGACAAATGTCGTGCCTCATCACCCTTCTTGGACATTGCATTTTGCTACCCTCTTGAAGTTGTTTTTCTGTTCGATTCTGTAACGCTGTTCATCTTCTTCTTTGCATCCATCATCTTGCTTCTTGTTTTTTTGATCTTGCTCAAAATTAACTTCGAAATTATTGAAGAAACTCGCTACTTCCTGTCAGAGTCGACCATCTTGGGCAACCAGTTGGACCAATTCTTGAGCTGCCACAGAGCAGCTTGCGGTAGGGTCAAACACCTCAATGACCTTTTTTCCTGCCTGATCATGATCTGGATTTTCTGCGAGATTTTCGACGTGATCATGTCGGTTGGGGCAGTTACCAAGGCCCCTACCATGAACATGCTGATCTGCTATGTCATCATTGTGACCTTATTGGCAGCTTCGTTTTTGACCAAGTTTTTCCTGATATCATCCATAAATTTGAAGGTAGGATGTTCAGGGTTCATACCGTCAGGGAAAGTCAGGAAACTTCATTAATCTAGTTTTTGTAAAAATTTTCTCAATTCAAAAATATTAGATGCAAATTGTGAAACAAATCAGATATACGCGTGTGAAAAAATTTAAAAATATTAGATATATGTACTTGAATGTGCAAATTTGAAAAACAAAGTTAATTTTACTTACACGTGATATTTTTACTTGATAAGTAAGGAAAATTGATCAGATTTGGTCAGGGAAAGTCAGGGAAATTGATTTGCAAATTTTGGAATGAACCCTGATGTTGGCAAACTTAGCAAATTGTGTATTAAGCCGCCATTATAGTTTGAAACCTGGTGTGTTTTAATCTGCATAGGTTCTGACAACTTTGGATTGCGTTTATGTCGACCAAAGATTTGGTGACCAGCTCGGTTACATCAATACGCAGAATTTGTTTAAAGAGGTGAGCAAAAAAAATTGCCAAAATCGAACCATACTTGGAACTTTGGCATTTGACCAATAACTTTGTTGATGACTTTTCCAGGCCAAACAGTACTTTCACATGTACTGCACTCGTCTGGCCATCAACACTCCTTGCATTTCTGGATGTGGGTTTTTCAAAATAGATCGAAGATTGCTGATGACGGTAATGAGTTGTCATGTCTGCGTGTTCCCAATATTGCCAATTAATGCAATTTCACGGATGATAGTTCAGCAAATAATGCATAATGTGCGTTTTTTGGGAAATTTTCAGGTGGCTTGCCTGGTGCTGTCATACAGCCTTCTATTGCAAGATATTGATCAAAAGAAGTAGTTCAAGGGCTAGGTCTTAGGAACTGCTGTTCCTTCTTATTTAATGTGTGCTGAAGTTCCTGAACATGCTTGTGTCTGAAGATAATTACCATAAATTTGAATCTAAGCACAATTAGCACCATCAGCACGATCCACGTTTTTTGTTGTAATAAATTGTGTGATGTGGATCCATGTCCATTCATGTTTGGCAATCTCTTGACCCCAGTGAAACAACGAGTAAAAACAATATTATTGGTTGTATGGGTTCCAATATCGATGAAATTTGAAATAAACATGGTAATACTGGTCAACATATTGCAAATATTGGTACCAATGCCAATTTAACTATGCTGATATTTGTCATTCGTCAGGGTATATAATGGTACACATATTAGATGCGTTGGAATTTGCATGCCATATTGGACAGAATAAAACCAATATTCCAATACCGACATTATTTTTAAATTGCTGGTTATTGACCAATACCAATATAATGGTGAACATTAATGTAAATGAAAATTCAATTAGTATATCGTTACTTTTAATACAAATGCTTTAAAACAAATTTTCATTTTGTTCACCTTAGCAAAAATAAATTTGGTTAACAATTTTCTAATGCTGAAATTTATTGCATTAAATTAATAGTTATTTGAAGAAATTTATTTCAATAAACTTATTTAATTAACTGCAAAGATTGATAAAACCATACTTTCACAAATTAATGTTCATTTTGTAAACATTTATTAGCCTCCAATGTGACAATCACACTACAGCCTCTAGAAAATAAATTAAAGCATGGTGGCATTAAGTGTTATTTGCAATTAAAATGTTCTAGAAGTTTTACCAAATAAAAATAAACATTTGAAGACGATTTAGGCTGAATAGTTTAAAATTTTTAAATTATTAGGCTTATATTTCTATTAATGTGAAATGGATACAATCTATAGAATACCAGGTGTGAGTTTACAAATTGCCAATGATACCAACATTTAATATTTTGCCAATATCAATGTACCAGTTTGGCCAAATACCAGTATACCAGTTCCAATGTAATTGGTTATGTGGATATTGGTATATTGGAATTTTTAATCCTGAAGCGAAAAAGTTATAAATGTAGGAAGCTGCTTGTACAGGAATTTTTAATTTGGCTTGTTCTTTCTATCAGATTTTCAGCAAACCATGTTGGGGATTTTATCCTGACTATGACATCTTTTCTTCAGCAAACTCTGTAAAGTAGCCCTAGCTGAGGTAGTTGCCTGGTCTTTTGAGTTTTTTGCAATCCCGTTTTTTATGTTATTATTTTTCATCTTATTACTGCAGGCACTAACTTATTCCTTACGTAATTGCTGATCAAAGAAATGTGTGCCAAAGTCCAATAATAACACTTTGATGAATTTCAGACAATTAATTTAAATGTTGTCCTTGAGGCCTTGTCTTATTCTAGTTCTCTGTTGCAAATACAGGCCTGTGCAATTATATGGGCCAATGTCATCAGATGCAAATTTCTTGTGCAAATTTGGCTATCTTCAGAATTAACGGCTAACGCCCCAAAAGGGCAATTACATTAAGTAGCAATTTCAGTAATGGCACTTGCAAATATTTGATAATTGTCATTGTTGTCAGAAAGACACGGAATGCTGGGAAAGCCTTTCAGAATTCAGTAACAGACATACAAATTCCATAGTCGGATTGTGGAACATGTCTGGCGAACCCATGAAGAATTTCAAGAATTTCAAACTCGAAGGATGTCCATCAAGAAATCCAGAAATTTTTCCAAGAGGAATTTGCTACCACTTCCGACCGATCACATATGCCTTCATGGTCTTCGGCTTTGACATCCGGTTCGATTTGGGCAAAGCAGGTGTGGTCACATGCCCCAGAAGTTCCTCAATGAGGTCCTTGGCCATTGTTGCTTACAACGCCATCTGCATCATGCTGTTCCTATGGGGAGGAATCTTCGGCATCAATGAACTCAGGCTTGACTTGAGTACAAACACGCTTGAAAATGGCATTACACATATCGTCAAAGGAGTCACCTTCTGGAGCAACTTCATCATCTTCTGCTTGCTCTTGCAGCGCCAGCAACGCCTTTCTGGATTCCTCTCCAGGACGCTGGCAGATGTCGAGGACATTGTTGTAGAAGGTTTTGGCAGCTACAAGACAAGTATCCAACGTGCTTTTGTGGGTTGCTACCTTTGGTTGGTGGTGGTCAGCCTCTGGAAATGCCTTTACTTGGTGCAGGTGACTGCCATCAAGGTTGCCGATGACCTTCCGGAAAGGCACTTCCTCGGCGTTTCATGCTCTGCATTACTAAAGACCTCTAACCTGGTCTATTTCTTCGTCTGCGTTTTCCTCTATCTGATGTCGTGCACATTCGTGGTGTCCATGTGCCTTGTGCTGGTTTTTGTCAATGTCTGCTTGCGGGTCATTGGTCAGACTAGCCTTTCCGTGACCTGCAACAATGTCTTGCAGAGCAGGTTGCAGTGTTTCTTGAAACAGCACAGGAAGGCATGCAAGATGGTTAGGGCACTTAACGAGCACTTTTCATTTTACATCTTTGTTTGGTTTTCCTACGAGTTTGTGGGAATCACTGGCTCGCTGCGTACCGTCACCAACTCTGCCCTTCCGGTTTTCCAGAGAACAACCTACCTGATACTCCTATCAGTGTTCCTCGTGTCTTTCATGACCAAATTGTTGTTAATTTCTTCTGTTAATTCGAGAGTAAGTTGGTCAATGGAGATTTTCTCTGATTTTCTGTGGTAGTGGTCAGTCAACCCCAGTGAAACAAACAGTAAAACCAATATTATTGGTTGTATTGGTTCCAATATCGATGATATTTGAAATAAAGATGGTAATACTGGTCAACATATTGCAAATATTGATACCAATGCCAATATAAATGCGCTGATATTTGTCATCGGTCAGGGTATATTGGTACCCGTATTTGGTGCGTTGGAATTTGCCTGCCATATTGGACAGAATAAAGCCAATATTTCATTACCGACATTATTCTTAAATTTCTGGTTAATGGCCGATACCAATATAACGGTGAAATTTTAACAAATGCTTTAAAACAAATTTTCATTTTGTTCACCGTAGCAAAAATGAATATGGTTAACAATTTTCTAATGCTAAAATTTATTGCATTAAATTAACGGTTATTTGAAGAAATTAATTTCAATAAACTTCTTTAATTAACTGCAAAGATGGATAAAACCATACATTCGCAAATAAGTAAAGTTCATTTTGTAAACATTTATTAGCTTCCAATGTGACAATCATACTACAACGTCTCGAAAATAAATCAAAGCATGGTGGCATTAAGTGTTATTTGCAATTAACACTTTTTCTACAAGTTTTACCGAATGAAAATAAACATTTGAAGGCGATTTTGTCTAAAAAGTTTAAAAATTGAAAATCATTAGGCTTATATTTCCATTAATGTGAATTGACCGTTGCCCAAATTCATGGATTTGTCAGCAATTTGCGAAGTAATTATTGTTCCTTTTCAGGTTGTCCAGGTTCTTGAAGTGGTGCACATTGACGATGGACTTGATTTTGAAGAAAATCACAAGAAGCTGCAGAGATCAATGCTCCATGAAGTTAGTACCAAACGTCACATTTTCAAATGTATCTCAGTGCTGTTTCAAGTTCAACAACTAAATTATGTCGTTGGCAGGTCAAATTTGCCTTTCATGCATATTGTCACAAGATCTTGATGTTTACTCCATCCATCTCGGGATGGGGATTGTTCAGCATTGACAAACAGTTTCTGTTAGCGGTAAGTTGTTTACAGATATGACATTGCAAACTCACCGAAAAACCTGAAATAACTCCAAAAGCATGAAATCTTTACCACTAAAGTCTGATTTTATAATGTCTTCACAATTAACAGGTGTTTGGCACTTCATTCGCTTATACGGTAATTCTACATACCATGTCCAACTAATCTGGTTTGACCAACTCCAAGAAATATCAACTAATTGATAATTTGCACATAACTTTGCACAACATGTAAAACCAATATTCATTTTAAAGTAAAGCATCCTCGAATTTATTTGGCAATCGTCAATTCTGCAATTTACATGCCTTATTATACATAACATAATACTTTCTTGAAATAAAATGCTCTTACTTACTAAAAACTGATTTTAAAATTTAATAATAAAAAGTCCTTGGCATGCGTAAAACTTTTTTCTTATCTTTTGAACAGTTTTATGGTAACATGAAAGGGGTGTGAGCTGGCTAGAATATGCTAAATCTGTTGAAGCTGAGGTAAGTCCAATAACCAATATCAAAATATTTTGATTTTTTAAAGACACAAAGGCAAGAATTGTGGTTAGTTAAGAAATTCTTTATTGCTGCATAAATCAATGCCGTTTACATAAACCAGAAACAATTATAAAGTATTTGATTAGTGGCAGCAAAATTACAATAACTACGATAACGCGGTTTTAAAGAACAAATACACCAGTTGCATTCTAAATACATAAATTGAGATCAATAATGTGGGTGTAAACCTTTTCGCAATATGAAATTTCCAAAAAAAAAAAAAAACTAACAATGGATAGCTATTGCATTGAAAATCACAGAAAAAAAATTACATCGACTAAAATTTGTACTTTTTTCAGCTATTCTTTATACCTTGTGGCCATCAAATAATGCACTGTCATTAATCTTAGCTGGCAGAAGAAAAAACTGTATTTAAACCAATTTCTCTAAAAATGCGAAATGCTTGATGGCAGTTGTCCCTCTGTTTGCCTTTCACTGACAAAAACTGTTTTATTTAATTAAAAGAGAGCAACAGAAGGGCCCAGGAAAATGCAAAATTTTGCGATGATTAAAATTGAGATCAGTAATATCACTGGGCCCATACTATAATCCAATTCGAAGGCAACACAAAGGGAAACTTGAGACACGTGTCAATCTGGCTAGCATTTGCCATCCTGAAGCAGAATTTTTAACCATCACTTTCAACTAGTTTTAGCATCATATAGTGAGATAACTTCCCCAGTATGGCAATATTAAAAATCTTGCATGACTTTTTCCACCAAAATATTGCATCATAAAACTGAACATGTTTGAGATCATTAATTTTAGTGATGTTTTGTCCAAGTGCAGCAATGAATTGCTATTTTGCATTAAGGTCAATTGGAATAAATATAGTAATAAAGCGCTCTAGATAATAAAGCAGCTAATGAGAAACGAATTTGCAGCAGTAGTGATGGCATTTTACTGATGCAACCTGTTGCTTGCACACAATTTTGAACAATGTACAAAACAAATTGAACATGTAACATTTTGTTGCTGAAACTTGTATCCAAAATTTGGGTTTCATTGATGAGCAACGTGCATTTCAGTTCACAAATGTGCATCACCGGAAACACTTCAAAATTCTGTAAGTCATGGTAATTTCAAGCAAGTGCCATCTCAAAAGACTGCAAAATTCACACTTTTTGTTGAGTATGTTAAGAAGTTGTTCGTAATGTATTGTGGACTAATGTCAAACCTGCAGGAGTCACAATGGCATGCAAAATTTTGGTATAACTTGGCTCAACTAGTAAAAAAAAATTTGCTGCATTGTTCACGGTATAGAATATTCTGATTCAATACAACTGCTTTGAAACACCGGGACACATTCATTAGATGAGATACTGTCACATACTCAGAATTAATATCTGAATCACAGTATTGGGTAATAGGATTCCTATATCTCCTTACAATTTAAAACCATGTCTATTTTATTAATATAATCATATTCGATTGTTGCCTTAAATGAAAAGCAAGCCATATCAGCTCAGGGATTTTAATTGAACATTCATATCTCATAGGATTGGGGAGAATAGCATTTGACAAGTAAATTAATGTGCCTATGAGTGGGCGTTTACTTAGTTCACACTAATATTTTATAAATTGATTCATGATGCCACAATGTGCTATGTTCAAAATTCACCATTAGTGAATCGTGCTTTAATACTTATAAGGCAATAGTGAAATCTGAGTCCCAACATTACTTTTTCAAATATTAAAATTTCACGAATCTATAAGATATTAATTACACCAGACAACAAGGGATTTAAGAATACTGTTGCAGAATGGAATGTGTTTAGAGCAGCTTTTTTGTTGCACAGTGACACATCTGGCAAAGTCGACAAGTTACGAGTTCTTTTGAGTGTTTTATTTTAGTGGAAATTGCGAGTTTTCCGGCAGGCGTGCATATAGTTTTACGGTATATTAAAAATAAGGGCAACGTAAATATAAACTTTCTTTAATTTAAACACAAAAATATGGATTAAAAAAAATCTGTAATTCCGAGCGGAACTTGACTGCGACGCGATTAGTTAAATCTTGACCTACAAGCTATACAGCTACAATAAAGCGCCCAAAACAAATGAGATCGATATGAAATCAGAGCAGCCTGCTAATCAGCGGCTAGCAGTCTCTTTGGTTTGGCCCCTAGAGCGACGTTACACTTGTGTGAAATGTATAAAATAAGTTTGCAATATAATTTCCCCCACGGACAAGCATTGATAAGAATTCTACACTTTCTACACGTCTCGGCTAGCATCTACCGAGTTAACCGTTTTTGATGGCTGGAGCTAGGTCGGCGAAATAAGCATGCTGCATGGCATCTTCCGCTGAAATTCGCTGGATGGGATTGCAAATCAGTAATCTCTGTGTGGGTTGCAGAAAATGATCGAAGAGATTAGTTGATCAGGTGCAGAACACAGCATAGCGTGTTCCCTACATCGTTCGTACCCAAATTCTCAAATTGATTTCCCTGACAAACCCATGTAATTTCCCTGACAAAAATAAATTTTGCCGGTTTCAAAAAATTTGAAAATCATTACACAATGTTGCAGCTGAACAAATGTCTGAACAATTCAATTTTTAGTATGCTCAATTTAAACTTTTTTTTTTTGCTGGTCCATTAACTCTTGTGCAATTGCATCTTCGTCAAATGTGCAACTCATAAGTTCCTCAACCCTCAAATGCAGCTCAGGCCAGTATTCCTATAATAAATTTCCCTGACTTTCCAGGTGGGTACAAACCCTGCCCTACAAATGCTTTGTGATGATGAACCATGACAGTTATGTTAAGTCACTAATTCTTTTCTCATTGATAGATAAACCTCCAGAAAATTGGGTAAATCAAGATTCTCGGGATTCTAACTAGCGTACATGTAAGAAAAGCAAAGCAAAAGCCTTACCTGCAATAGATCTCGGCCTTTCCCATTGAGTTTCGGAACCACCTGGGCAAATATCATAGTTGGATGATAGCCTGGAAATGGCTAATTTTTTTGCGTTTTGTCAGTTTTTGAAATCTGGTGACTCAAAACTTGCGAAAGCTTGCCTTACCTTGTAGTCTGGTAACTGGGTCATTCCAGGCCAAGTGTCCTCGGTCGGAGTGCCCAAAAGCTTGAAAATTCTCTTGAGCTGATCATCCACGTCGCTGCCTGGAAACAAAGGCCTGCCGGCATTGGCCAATTCTGAAAGCGGCGAAATCGGTCTGAATGAAAATCTGGTAGCGGCCTTCTCCTTCGGAGACTTAAATTTGCAAGTAACTTGTACTTACAATTACCTGCATATATGCAACCTGACGACCACATGTCTATCGATGTGGTGTAAAGCTTCGCGCCGAATAAGACATCAGGAGGTCGGTACCAAAGGGTCACCACCTAAAACCACACCATTTAAAACGTCAGCGGATACAGAGCAGGAAGAACATCGTACGGGACTACGCGTACCTCAGCAGAGTAGCATCTGACTGGAATGCCAAAGGCCCTGGCCAAGCCAAAATCAGCGAGCTTCAACTCTCCATTCTGAAAAACACATGGTGCACTTTGAAACTTTCGAACAGCATTAATAGCAACATTTTATGACAGCAGTTTGTTATTTCTACGACTTGATACCAGGAAGCCAAACATCACTAATTTGCCTACGAAATAACGCCCGACAATACAAGATGCCGAAATGCCTTCGTTCCATACCTTATTGATGAGAAGATTTTGGGGCTTGAGATCACGGTGAAGAACATTATGACTGTGGCAAAACGCCAGGCCTCGCAGCAGCTGATACATAAATGACTGCAAAAGAACGGTTTGCAAATCACTCTCTGGAATCCCAATAACTTACATTTATGGTAAGATCTCGAATTTTGAGACTTTGCGAGAGCAACTACAGTCGAACTCCGATATAACGAGCAAATTTTCGAAAATGTGGTAATCAAGGCACCGAAACTTAAGTAAACCTTTGGGCTCTCAGTTGATTTAGATATCAAGTTTCGAGTTTACCCTCAGATGTCCCTAACGGACAATATTTTTCACACAAACTAGAAAAATAAACATCCGGGTGAGGAAAAAGGGAAGCTAGTCATTAGTGAAGCCATTAGTAATCGGTCCACTTACATGTGTGACACTTTGGGACGTTAAGGAATGACGTCATCATCTTGGTGACGGGGTTATACAAGTCTGATTTAGGGTATTTAAATGTGAGCAGGCTTTTGTGCGACAAAAAGAAATTATTTAAGATCTAATTTGTATACAGATTTTGATGAAAATGATGTCAAATGCTAACATGTTGAGTGGTGGGCCTGAAAATCACGATTATTTTGACAAATTACTCGACCTTTACATTTCTTATGCACTCTTAGGGTGAATTTAAATTAAAGCAAACATGTGCATGAAATGTTTTCTAATAAAAGAAATCGCATATTTAATTCAGGAGAAGTGAGTTAACGTTAAATGTTTGGCGAATTTAGCTCTTCACGATATAAGGAGTAACTGTTATAACGAGCAAATTGGGTCGGTCCCTTGATGCTCGGTTATAACCGAGTTCGACTGTAAGTGCAAACCTTGACAACGTCAGGATCGATTTCGCCGTTCAGGCTGTCGAAATATTTCTTGAGATCTTGGTCGCAGTGCTCGAACACTAGCGTCAGCTTTTTCTCGCTGTGAAGCACATCGTGCAACCTGCATGATAGTAATTATGCATATTGATAACATTATATGGCAGATGGTTAATACAAGTAAGGGGCCGTGCAAATATTACGTAACGCACCAAGGGGTGAGTGGGTCCTCGTGAAAGTGTTACGAACTGTTACAAGGGGAACTGTTACGTTGCACTTTTCAAGGACCAGAATAGCTTGAAAATTGTACTGCGGTGTTGCAGCTATGCTATAAACAACAGTGTTAGCTGATGTACAAAATTAACTATTTGAAGTTAATTGGCAATGTGGTAATGTCTTAACCAAAAACATTTTTATCGTTAACATACTGCAGAATCAATAACAAACGGTAATCTAGGTCCTGTATAACCTACAAGTTACATACAGTGGAATGGATGGAAATAAACATTTCGTACAAATGTGTAACATAACTTTAGGGGTGGGTGGGGCTAACATTGCGTTACGTAATATTTGCACGGCACCTAAGGACACCAACTTGCCTGACGATGTTCTTGTGCTTGAGCTCCTTGAGGAGGCAAATCTCCCGCAGTGCTGATGATGGCACACCCTGCAAAATATCGGTAAATCAAAATATCCACTCGGACGTCAACATGCAACGTATCTGGACAACATGTATGATAGCAGAAGATTATGAAGACGTACCTCATCATCGTCGTCCAAACGCACCCTTTTCAAAGCCACGATTTCATGAGTTTCTCGGTTTTTTGCTTTGAAAACTGTGCCATACGTCCCTGTAAGAAAAAGGAAACATTGATGACACTATCAGCCACATAGAAATCGCAATGTTCGTGGTGCTTTCGCCACAAATGGTAGGGAGTTTTGCGAATGTGGGTTAAGATGCGTTTCCAAGGTTATTGCCAGTCTGTGATTTTGGCTGAACATTTTCACAGCACATATTCATGTAACGGCGAAGGCCGAAATTCAAATTTCAATTTGGGCGGTTGCATCATTTGGGAATTAATACTGCCAAAAAACCGGCCGCGCAAGGTGGCAATCGAGCGTACGGTATGCATTATTACCTTCTCCGATCTTTTCCAGTTTCTCATATTTCTGCATTGCAGGCGAAAAAAGGCGCTCATAAATGCAAAACTTGATTCGTGATGCGCCAAGATTGAAATATTGAAATGGACGTGTTTTTTCCGGTGCATCATGGGTAACTGGACTCGGTGCTGCTGCCCCCTGCCAACGCGGGAAATTATTTTCGAATGTTTTTCTGAAGTTTTTTTTTCCCCTAAATTGAAATGCTCTAAGACGGAGCTATTTATCTCGTCCTCAATTTAATAATCGAGGATTTCCACCCAAAAAAGGCGTTCGTGAATTTGTAAACTTGATTCGTGAGTGAAGATTTCAGTTGCTGTATTTTTCGAGTTTCTACCCTTTATTGTTACACGATTGTTTAGCATAGCTGACATTTGTAATCGATAACAAAGAAATTTTAGGGGGCGCCA
>JAQGAF010004107.1:0-15302 GCA_034687865.1 Kryphioiulus occultus
AAGTATTACTGTATATCATCATCTTGGTGGGAGAAAATTAGGTTGAGAATGATACCAATATTTGGTGATCATCTAATATTTAAACGTTCTCAATCCACCATTTAAATTTATTCTTGAAAGCTTATGATAAATATAACTAGTGAAATAATTTTACCAATATTGTAACTTTAAATAAGATATCATCTTCTTTGAATACACAGGCTTACAGTAACTCTAGGAGCTAGAAAAGGCTACTCGGTATTGGAGATGCTTCAAGTCTTTGAAATTAAAGCATCTGGAAGAAACAGTTTGTCATACTTGACATTTTACATCAGACTTTTTAGACCGCATCGCCGATGTACGTGTCACTTCCATTTATGTAACAAGTTGCAAAAAAATTCTCGTCTAATGCTTGGAATTTTCAGATTGACAGAAACATTCCGATGCAGGCGATTGTAATAATGGCAGTACCCTCACACAAAAATTAGACTTCCAACATAATTTTTGGAAATCGAAAACAAACAGTCAATACATGGATAGCTGTTGATAGCAAAAAAAAAAAAAATTCTCACCCTTCACTGCATTTACTAGAAGTGATCGATATGAGTCCTTTGCTGCTTGCCTCTGTGACCAACTGCTCAGAGCGAAATCATAAACACTCCAGTAAATTAAACTATAGGTTTCTTTCATACCTTTTCTCATTCAAATAAACTTTTGCAATGCTAAGAGTGAGATTTGCTGTTTGTGCTTCAAATAAATAGGTTTTTTAGATGTCAACCAAAATTTTGGAATTAGAAAAGTATCTTTGGGACAGTTTAGTTTGCTATAAAATCAACCTAACAAAGTACACCATAACAGACCCTTGTGTGCTAGCGCCATCTATGACGCATGCTGTAAAAGTACCAGATATCTATCCTCAAAATGGTGGAAATTCAGATTTTCAAAGAATTTAGAGATTATTAGAATTCATGAATTAAAACAAACATTTTGGAATGCACAGCACAACAGTGACCTTTGTCTGTTAGCGCTTTCTAAGAAGCACGCTGTAAAACTATCACATTTCTTTCAACAAGATGGAGGAAAGTTAAGATTTTCAAAAGGATAAGCCGCAGATTCCATCTAAATCTCAGAATCTTCAAGAAGACGCCACCAGAACTCGATCAAATCCACGGGGGAAAAGGTTCAAGCGCAAAGCGGAAGAAATCACCACAACGCACGTCTCTGATACTGGTTCGGAAACTGCAGACTTACAGTTACACACTTGTTTTACTCGTCTACCAGACACAGTTTACGGTAAACAAATATCAATGCTAAAATATTAATATAAAACGCCTCAAAACTGGCAGTCGTCAGCATCAGCTAGTGGCCATCTTGGGGCACCTTGCTCGTGATATCCTAATTCATCGTTAAAAAAAACAAAGAAACAGATTACTTCGTACGTCGCGCCCGGCTCAGCCATGCTGAGCCAAGTGGAACAAGTTACAAAAATAACGAGAAAAGGTAACGAAAAGGTGATATGCCGTTCGCATCAGTTAATTTACAACATTGAAACACTAACTCACGAATGCTAGAGTAGAGTACTAAGCACGTCCACGAGGATGGCAAAAAGTAAACACGCGTACAAAAGAGGGTACAAATAAACTTCCAAAATGCAATGAAACAACGAGATTCTCAATTCTTTTCCGCATCTTACTCTCGTCTCAAACCCTACGTCATCAGCATGGAGCGCCGTTGCTTTTACACAGGGTTTTCGGGCATGTGCCCACAGATGGCGCTCGAGTTAGTCTGCGACTGGCAACGAACAGCACCATCTGTGGGCATTCGGCTCGATCTATGGAAAAACAGCAGCATTCACAAAGACGACAGCAGAAAACATTCCTTAGAGAACCACAATATGTTAATGGCACATCTGTTGAACAAGATGTTATCCAAGGAACCTTTTCTGGCAGCCCGCGAACTTAAAGGGACTAATCTCGTCTGTCGAGCACAGTCGTTGGAGAAGATTAAAGCTGCTCACACTGCGAAAAACTCCGGTCATCGCAACCCTCTTAGCCGCCCTTGCTTGGCCATGTGGCCGTGTCCAGCACCCGAATGTCCGGCGGATGGGCAGACGGGCAGCCTAAGAGACATGTTAGCACGAACTTAGTGAAGTCAGTACCACCCCCGAGTCCTGTTTCGCAACGTCCTCCATGGCACGACACCACGGTGAAGGCGCCATCTGGTGACGAAGACACAAAGATATGAAAGGGCCCACTCTTGACACTGTTCTGTCACGGGCCGGTGTTGTCCGTTTCTTTTACTCCCCCGTTGAGCTCCACTGGCTCTGAGATTCGCAGCAGAAAATTAAAAACAAAGAAAAATTAGCGAGGAAAAGGCAACTGGGGCATTTCGTCCCCTGATATCTGAAGCGCTGGAGTCCGGCGAGCACGATAACTTAATGCCGCAAAACACGATGCAAATACACATACGTGAGCATGAGAAAAAAAAATCAGGTTGGGGAAAGGCAGTGACCCTGGCCTTGTTGAAAAAAAGCACGGCCAACTCAGTCGTCTTCGGTATTCCAGGGGAAGTCGAACCGAGCTAACGGGTGTTAAATTCTGTTACTCCTAATGCTGGAATTTTGCAGAAAACCAAGTGCATTGCAGTATGGTAAAGCTTCATACCTGTGCCTGACAAAAATTAAGCACTGCAGAAACCACAAGTAACCTTATTGGCAACATTAACGGTAGGTTCCCCAACACAACTTTTGGAGGTTTTCCAAATGTCTATGGCCAAATTGTAAACATAACATATCGTTGAGTTTGATGACAATTTCTTCGTAAAAACGATTATTCTTGATCGCTTCATTAGTACCGAAGGGGCATATTCACTTTAGGTTTATGAACTACTTTTAATTACCCACTGAAAGACAAATGAAAAACGTCGCATTTGTTGCCAACGACAGTACCGTCCGCGAAGGTGCCACCATTTAGCGGCCATATACGGCACCAATTTTTCTTTTGTCTTTCGGCGGGTCATTTATAGAACTAATTCATCAACCTAAAGTGAATGTGCACCTTCCATCCTCATTAAGCAATCAAGAATAACCGTTTTTACGAAGAAATTGTCATCAAACGCAACGATCGTAAGGTTTGCAATTTCGACAGTAGAATCCCAACCTCTATAAGTAGGGAACCTCCCGCCATTCTCGTGTATGAAGCGCTAGATTGAATATTAGCAAGAACCGGACAATTGCGGGTGCTTTGGTTTTTTGACAATATGTGTCAAAATTCAACGGTGCCAGTATGAGCAAGGCTGCGACTTCCTGGCCGGAGAGCTTGGTCGACTAGGACCGATCGAATCGGCGCAGGGTCATAGCGAACGTTTAGTTACACAGGAAAAGAAGAACGGCAGACGCTTCGGACCTCGACAGTCAGCACGGCAAAGGTTCAAACTGGGGCAAAACTGGTCACTGATCGTGTCGCTGCAGCGCTTCGTGGGGTGTCGAAGAAACGGATCAACAGGCCTGGGTCGCGGCCTTAGGGTGGCACGTAGGGCGGGGGCAGGCGGTAGGTGGGCGTGTGCTTGGGGCGGTTAAGGCGACTGTCCCGGTTGGATGTGAACGGCGGGGGTGGCTGGTAGGGCGGCGAATTCTCGGCCTGCTCCAGGCCGAAGTCATCGTTGTCGCGCAGTTCGTGGTCGCGCTTGCGCTGCTCCGTCTGCGGGGTCGCGGGGCTTGCGCTGCCGGAGGAACGGGGGTACTCAGGCGGTGGCAGCGGTGGCTTCTCCTCCTTCATGATGACAGGCGACTTGGCTGGGTCAGGCTTGTCCTCGAGTTCGTCGGCGAAGATGATGGGGATGCCCTTGTTGACGAAGGTGCCGTTGTCCTCCATGGTCATCTTACCCTTGCGCTTCTTGCGGTAGAGCACGCAGGCGATGACGGCGGCAACGACCAGCATGGCGGCAATGACCACGGCAGGCACCACAGTGGTGATGTAAATGTCGTCGTCGGCGTATGCGTGATCCGTCTCGGGGGTGGCGGTCGAGGGCCGGACGTGGATCTTGGTGGGCGTGATGTTGCCCAGGCACTCACCCGACGGGATCACGTAGGCCGCCGTCACGTTGAACTCCGGTAGGAACTTGTCGAGCATGTCTTGCCTGGTGGAGCCGTTCTTGTGGAACAACTTGTGCATGATGGGATCGATGAGCGCCATCTGGCAGGAGGGTTCAGACGGCAGCGTGTCATTGCTCCAGGTGAAGACCACGGAGCCGCGGGTGATGCTGTGCACGACGATGTGCCGCGGGTCAGGATCGCCGTACAAGCGGGCCAGCTTGTCCAGGATCACGATCTTGTTCTTGACCTCGGAGTTGAAGACGTCGAAGTCGACGTTGATGTGCAGGCTGAACTCGACGCTGGGTGGCCGGGCCGCCGTCCGCTTATTGACCGTGATGATGAGCGCATCGGGCACGCTGAGCCCATGGCGGTCGATGGCCACCAGCTGGTACTGAACCTCGCCCACATCCTCGGCCATGGGCAGCCCGATGAACTCCTGTGTCACGTTGTTGAACTGGATCCAGGAGGTGCGGGGCACCTCCAGGCCGTCGATGGTGAGAAAGCGCAGCTTGAGGTTGCGCACCTCGCCGTCCTCCTCGTCATAGAACGTGTCCTCGGGCACAACAAAGTGCAGCATGTGGCCCTGCGTGGCGTTGATGCGGTCGATGTGGTTGGCGATGCGTGGCTTCACGTTGGTGACGGTTGAGGAGGTGGGCGCAGGCTTCTGCTTGCAGTGGCCCAACATGGTCACTGCCACCTTGGACACGCGGAACTCGGGCTGCATGGTCTTGCGCAGGTGCTTGGTGATGGTGCCCTCGTACTCACCCTGGGCCTTGTACGTCATCTGGCCCAGCATCTCGTAGATCTTCTCCTGCGGGCACGGGTGCTGTGGCAGGCTCTCGTTGGTCCACGTGAACACCACCGTCGGCTCCATGGACACCGAGCGCACCACGATGCTGTGCTCGTCGGCGTCCCCGAAGAAGGCAGCAAGCTTCTCTGCCAGCTTCAGCTGCCAATCCACGTTGGAGGCGAAGCGCCACCGGTCGTACTTCATGTGCATGGCAAACTCGTGGTGCACGGCCCGCGAGGATGGATGCTGCCGCACGATCACCTCTACGGCGTGTTTGGTGCTGTTGCCCTCTGAGTCCATGGCTTCGAGAACCAGGTCCCACTTGCCGATGTTGGCCTCCAGTGGCACGGCATAGATCTCCTGCCGGTCAGCATTGAACTGGATCCAGGACGTGCTGGGCAGTGCCGTGCCATCCGCATTGGTCAACAGCAGCTTGAGCGACCGCGTGTTGCCGTCCTCGAAGTCGGCGAACGTGTCTTCGGGAACCAAGAAGCGTGACACCTTGCCGGCAATGAACACCACGCGCTGCAGCCGGTTCTGGACCACAGGGTTGAAGTTCTTCGTCTTGGGGTGGCCAGCAGCACTAGTGCTGGTGACGGTGACAGTCGGTGGTTCAACCCGCGTGGGGGCGATCTCAGGGGTGTGGTATGGCACCAGGGTCTCTGCCGGAGTGAACACGGCGGCCGACTCGGTAGTCTCCTCGGGGTACACGGGCCGCGTGGGGTGTATGGGGGGCAAGTAGGGCGTGGGCACCGGGGTACTCAGCACCGGCGTACCGCGGTAGTGGTGGAAGGTGGGTGAGGCGGTGAGCATCTGATCCTCGTGGTGCGTTTCGTGGTAGTGGCCACGCTGCGAGCCCTCACCGTGGTGGTGGCGATGGTGGTGCGTTGTCGGCGTGACGTATGAGAACGTGGGCGAGGCCATGGTGGGGATGATGCGGATGTCCGGAACCGGACCCTCGTCGTCGCCAGTTTGCCGCTCCGTTTCGTCGTGCTCCCACACGGGGTAGTCGGTCACCGTCTTGGTGGCTGTTGGGAACCGCGTGGGCAGCGGCACGGGCACAGGCGTGGCGTTGCCGCCGTAGTACTGCTGCCGCTTCTGGCGGGAAGCGCCCGGCTTCAGGTTAGCCAGGTGCCAGCCGATGACCGGAAACTGGAGAATGTCTGCCAGGGTGCCGTCGCGGGAAGATTTCTCCAAGGAATCGACCAGCGGTTCGTACGTTTCGCTGCCGTGGTGGCCGCAACCGACCTACAAACAGAAGCAATGACACGAGTTCAATTTGGAATTTTTGAACAATTTTTGGCTACATGTCGAAGAAAATTTTAATGAACCACGCCTAATACTACGTTTTCAACTTCCCTGACATTTTCCGGGTTTAAAAACAACTTTCCCTGGTCACTAAAAATGCTAAAATATGACATATTTAGTTCTTTTTAAATTGACAATCTCATAATGAATTTCTTCAACGGAATTGCTTGTCATCTCTTGATTTTCGTGTTAGCCGATAACTAGCTGCATAAATGTATTACAGATAGTCAATTTTTCTGACTTTTTTCGAAGAAAATTCATTTCCCCTGACCTGTCCCTGACATTTCCAGAGCTGTTCAATTTCCCTGACATTTCCAAGTTTTCCAGGTCTGAGGGAACCCTGTGATACCTTCATTACAAAATTGTCATTGTTCGGCAAGACCTTAAAAGTTTCAACCTTGCAAAAAAATCAATGAAATAATTGTTCAAGAAGCTGTATTTCATGTGATCTTCATGTTTCGAAAGATGTTTTCCAAATTTGCAAAATATAAAAAATATAGTCTCTTAGTAACACGAGCAACACAAAAATGCATTGAATGAAGTTGAAAACGCCTTAAAAATATAGCGAACATGCAGAATGTTTTTTTTTTCGAACGTTGTTTTTTTTTGAATTTATTGGAAAACACACCTCTCACATATAGACGAAATTCATCGTGGTCCATCAGTTTTGTACCATTATTTTTGCTAAGTTTTAGTTTTGATTTTTAATTTTGCTGCTGTTATGAAATGCACGTACTTAGAAATCCTGCCTCCAAACAATAAAAACAAATCAAAAACCAATAGAAAAAGGTAACGATTTGGGAAAAAAACCGAGACAAGAATTATCTGAACTTTGACAATTGTGATGTTTTCAAACTCACCTGCCATTGTAACCTCAGTCCCGGAGAGTGCTTTTCACGAGCATTTCCCGGACCGGCCATGATGGTGTTGCCATCAAACGAGCCTTCCCGGTACTCCATTAGCACCAACCTCAGTTGTTCCTAATGATGATACAAATTCAGATTCAGCAACCCTCTCACCTAACCAAAAGTTAATTTCTATCTTGTCTCATTACCTCAGAAAGCTTCATATGCTTCAGCATGCGGTTGACCAGCTGGACCCTGCTGACCGCGTCCATGCTGTTCAGATTGCCATCCAAGGTGATGCTCAAGGTGGTGACCTCTTCGTTCGGGTCGCAGCGGGGCTGAGCCGACGAGCCATCAGCATCTTTGAGCAAAACTGCCTTCTTGGATTCATGACTGGTGGGTAGCACGTCGATGGAAAACACGTCCTGGGCAGAATTAGGCTCGCCTACATTTCGAATGCAAACAATTCATTAAGAAAATGAAGAGAAGAAGAATAGAACAATTTACGGGGCGTCGTGGCAAACCACAGGGAGCATCCCAGGAGGGCTTTCGAGGATAATTTATTCCACTTCCATAAAAACAAACACGTTGTTCTACCAGACTTAAAATTCCATGCTTCCACTATAAATAACTAGTGGGAAACAAAAAATGTCTCGCTAAAAATGGACGTTAGGAAGTCGGGATACAGAAAACGAAAACTGCTTTCTAGACAAGGATGCTTTGTTATACTGCTAACAAACTACCCAAAAAGTTAGTTTTTCGCATACTTGTTTTCCGAGCAGTTGTTAAAACAAGATGCATTCAGAGGCCATAACGCAGGCGAATTACCAGATGCACGTGCGCTTCGAAATTGTGGTCACACAGCGGTATCGAATGTATTTTGTCTACTTCTACAGTGTTAAAAACGCGAAAAGGGAGCGACATTCGTTCGTGAATTTTTACCACAATCAAACGTACTAGAAATCAAGATGTGTACCAAATTTCAGCAGTCTAGAATGGTGGGAAGTCGGTTAAAAATGCTTTCGAGCAATTGTTAAAACTAAATACATTCTGGGACCATAACACAGTCGAATTACCAGATGCGCGTGTTTCGAAATTGTGGTCACACAGCAGTATCAAACTTATTTTGTCTACTTTTAAAGTTTTTAAAAATGTGAAAATGTAGCGACATTCGTCCGTGAACTTCTAACACAATCAAATGTACTAGAAATCAACATGTGTACCATATTTCAGCAGTTTAGAATGGTGGGAAGTGGGTTAAAAATGGTTTCAAAATGGTTGAAGCATACTGAGATGAAACACGTAAAGTCAACAGAAAGATTTTAAAAATGGTCAGTTGTTATTACCACTGGGCAGCGGGGGACCGACTGCGATAACTGTGACATAAAACTGCCCAACATCCTTGGCCGTCGGAACCCCCTCCAGGGTGGTCGTGGCGTTGTTGAAATAAAACCACTTCGGGAAGCCATCGCTGGTCGCTTCTTTGACCTGATGGAAGAAAAACAAGAAGAGTAAATACAAACAATTTCCAAACAGTCAGAAAATTGCAGTCTTCAATATTCTCCATGGATTTCGGCATCTTCCTTGTGGAAAAAGTTAAATTTAGTTGGTGCGAAACGGCTTTGTCCTTTGAAATGCACGCAGATGGTGCAGAAATGGTGGTAAAAGAGACATCCTGTTACAATTGTAAGCAATATTCGCACATATTGCTCTTCTGCCTAGCACTATTTTAGACACTGTTTACATTGCCCTAATGTAGGTTAGTTCTCCGTGCTTCTTCCGGCTCCATTATGTGCACCGAGCTTCAATGATGAGCTCTGTGATTCGACAACTGCGCACATTCGCGGAATCACTGAGATTGTGGACGCCAGGATAACTGCGCTCTGTACCAAAATAGACGATGTAAGAGACATAGATGGCGCCACTATAATACATCCTCACATGGTGCCCAACTCTTACTGACTCAAATGATCAAGGGTCTCCGGTGGGACACTTTAGAGTTCACGATGGGAGGCTCTTAGCATGAATCTCTTTGAAAATTTTACCTCGAAGGAGAATTCCAGTACGGTGGAGGGAATCACTAAACGAAACCACCCCGCTAATGGAATTGCATGCCCATTCGGATGTCTATCGTTGGTTGTACATTGCTGCATTTCAACAATGATGTTGGGTCCACCCTACTGCCACAACATTGCCGATTAAATTGGGTTGATGGATTACACTCCTCTGCCACACGGCATATCTTTGCTGACTGCAGGGTATTGAGTTTAACTGAATTGAAAATCCTAAAGACATGCAAGTAATAAACAATCTAGATAAGAATTTCCTAAAAGCCAGCTGGCCTTTCAAATACATTGAAAAGTATGTGATTTTGTCAGTATCTTCTCGAACGGTCATTACTTGGTGCCAGTGAGGTCAGTTTGGGTGGCAAATCCTGCTTTCCGAGCTCAACGTGAAGTACTTGAAGCACGATCTGCAAGACATTCACAATGTTCCAGCTTCTACAATGTGCCCACGATGCCACGGCAAAGATGGCAACCGGGCAAAAATGTCATTACGGAAACTCCACAGAGGCCCGACCGAGATGATTGAGCATCGCACGCATGGCGAACTTCCGATTTCGGCTCCGCTCCCGTGCCCACGGCATGGCTGGGAAGATAGGCTGCCTGTTCAACTTCAAGATCCTCTCACTCAGCCAGCTTCCCGGCGTCTTGGTCAATGGCCTCTCTGGGGAAGTTCCTCTCCCCTTCGGCGCATCCTCCCACTCTCAGAGCCTTGCATCTTTCATCTTCCCTCAACTGCAGCGCCATGGCACTTCTTGGCATCGTGCCTGACTCAAACCGAAGGCTGTCTCGACTCGACTTGTCTGCGTAGACACAAGGGTAGTAGACACCGTGAGTGCGACATGTAATGCCGTGATTCCTGCCTGAAAAGATGAGCATCATGTTCCGGTAAACATATCAGCAGCAGCCAGCAGCAGTGCTAGCCAGTTCTGGAAAAGCTCATGCTGGTCTGTGGTTGATTCTAGGCATATACCGGGATAGTCCACAAAGTTATTAGCCAGGAATAACTTCTTTCCAACCTGCTGTCCTCTTAGGTTGTAACCATCTCACCCTATTGTCTATACCGGTATATTCCTTATGAAAAACTTGGTAGTCCTCTACGAACCAGTTTAATGCAAATCAGTACGGATCTGGCAAGGCTTGGAGTTCATATTGATAACTGGATTGGTATGACAAGTTCTACCATTTCAGTCGTTTCGATTAAATCAATCTGTCAAGCAGTACGGAGGTAGAATGATATAGGAAATTGAGGAAAAATGAAACGTATATAGGAAAAAGGAATAAAATGTAGGATTTTTTCTTAAAAATCAGTAAATTACTGCAGTTTAAGTAGTAGGCGATTTTTTTTTAACAAAACCAGAAATGTTAGTTTTAACATTAATTTAGGCGCCCTGCAGGCGAAATTTTTAGAAAAACCAGATCTCAGATGACGAATTATAACCAGTTTCTGCTATATTTTTCTTTGCCACAGCAGTTTGCAGTAAAATACAGTAATTTTTCTAAAAATATAGGTCTATCGCAAAAATATAGGAAATAATGGAATCACATGACAGCCTGTTAAAGATCACCACCAACTGCAGAATTTTATAGTTCTCCAACAAAAAATAATTCAGGATAACAGTCTGGCTAATTTGGAATTTTGGAATAATATTATACATGTAACTAGTTCGATCCAGCATAATTGCTAAGTTGAATTTCAAACAGTATTGGAAGTGCATTCCAACTCCTAAAGTGGAAAAACAAATAGGACTTATGGATTAGTATGGATCTGACAAGGCTCGGCGCTTAATTACTGTATTGGAATTACAAAGTTCCACCTACAGTAAGTGGTTTCGATTCAAGTAAGACGATAAACAGCAGTAATGGTCAACACTACCAACTGCTAAATTCCATATTTTTCAAACATAAAATAATGCAGTTCGGGACTTTTAATAACTGCACATGTAGTTCGATTATCCATCCATTAATCCCCAAATGCACTTCATCATTCTAAGTGAATTTGTAGATATAATGAAGAATATGCCCTGCTCCAAATGTACACAAAATATGTTTTTTAACCGTACATCTCTAGTGGCCTAGAATGGCACCTGTCCTCTCGCAATTAATTTATTCATTTTATTGATGTCTTTTTTGTTTATTTTTGTGCTTATCCTAACCTATCCTGGCCCAACCTATCCCAACCTTTTACTGAAGAAACACCAAGCGAAAATCTAGTTTTACAAACTAGAAAATGGCGGAAGCTGCGATGACGTGCGTTTCCCCTCCTCCGTAATGGAAAACTCCATAATATTCACCATATTCCAGAAACACGAAAGTTTTCTACAGTGTTGCCATTGCGTGCTCCCACAATCCACTGCAGAAACCGTGAAAGCAGTCTGTTCATCACGTTTAGCTACCAGGTTTTTTAATTATCGCGTTTTTTCTTGGTGTGTCTTCAGTATTAACTGACCCAAAAATGTGATTTCTTTATTTAGCTACCCTAACAGAGGCAATCACTGACAGCCTACGAGCCATTAGGAGAAGCCTACCTTCTCACAGTGCACATGCTGTAGCAGTGCATATTCTGTGGTGTAGCCCAAAGTTCTCTGTACTTTGCAAACGATTAGGTGTCCATATCAAAACTCTTGCGAATAACTCGCAGCCCGTAAAAATTGAACTGCAGTTCTGAAAACTCCGAATGTGCTCCAACCGGGTTCTGGGAAACGGCAGTCCACCCTTTGCTGGACTGGACGTAGCCAAATCAACCCAATAAGAAAACCGGAAATTGCAGAGAGCCTGGAATGCAAGCAGCCTAACACGGAGCCGTATAGCTCTGGAGAGCAACGTTATTAACCTCGCTGGATTGTACAATTTGATGACGAGGATGTTTTCCGCTGTTTGCGATGCGCTTCAAACGTCGCAGGCCCTGCAAATATATCGACGAAAAGTGAAACAGAGGCGGATTAATAATTCAGTCGGGGCGAGGCGACAGCTGGGGATGGGGCTTCCTGGAAAACGCTGAAACATCTGAAAGAAAGCAGAAAAAACAATGAGATTCCCAGAGAATCCAAGGCTGCCAGGACGTAAATCTGCTAGCGAAGAATGCGCAGAGTGTTGGCAATCTTGCAGTTCAGACGTCTCTACAAACCGTGAATCAGGGAGGGCATCTCCTCACAGGGATGAATGGGGTGCTGAAAAAATTGATTATTCTGGAAGGTTTTCTCGGCAAATTGCGATCGTCTTCCAAAAATGCGGTGGGCTCGAGGATTTGCGAGCTGAAAGAGAAATGCGAGAAAACAAGACGTCAACTTTCAGGGTGTTTTTGCCCGTGCCGAAGACAGATGCACGAGCCTGTGATTGAAAAAGATTAAAGTTGATGGGCTCCGCAGAAATCGGCAATGCACCTCCAAACGTACAGAAGATCACTTATCACAATTGTAAAACGTTATTGTTTTTATGCAAAACTGGCGAAAGTCTGGTTACTAGACCTATTTTGTTAGGGACATTTTTGCAACATTACGTCTTCTTTTTACATTATGCGAAGAAACTGGAGAAACGAACTAGGCATGTGGCCAGTTGGTATACAATTTTTCACATTCTTTTCACATCCAAGATTTTTCAAATTTTTTTCACGTGCAAGCTTGCTTATCTAAAAAAATTGCATGGTGTAAAATTTTACATCAATGTTTAAGAGAACACTGTAGGTGAATTTTTTTTTTAATTCGACCAAAAATGGATTTCAAGTGTATTTTTAAGGAAATGATTTCTTAAGACATGCTGCATTATTTTTAAGATTCTTATAAATATTATTCTTCAAAAGAGCACCGCAGACAATTTAAAAAAACGGATAAATACAATCAAATTTTAGTACTTTTTTATGACATTGAGGACCATAATGGAGGGGAATTCCTCAGTTTTAAGCTGGATTTCAAGTGAAATTTATTTCCAATGAATTTTTCACATTAATTGTCATTTTTACCCAATTTTTCACATTTTTTCACACAAGGGTATAAATTTTCACATTTTTTCACCCTGGCCACACGCCTGTAGCAGTTCGAGTCAAAACCTGAGAGTCCAAGCCGCAGTATCTGAAAAGCCCTCCATGTCCACCTTAGACCAATGTCCATCATTAAGACCATGCATATTTTTAAGATTCTTTTAAATATTAGGCTTCAAAAAAGCGCCGCAGGCAATTAAAAAAAACGGATAAAAATAATGAAATTTTAGTACTTTTTTATGACATTGAGGACCTGAATGCAGGGGAATTCCTCCGTTTTAAGCTGGATTTCTAGTGATATTTATTTATAAATGAATTTTTCCCATAAATTGTCATTTTTACCCAATTATTCGCATTTTTTCTCAAAGGGGTATAAATTTTCATATTTTTCATACTGGCCACATGCCTGTAGCAGTACGGTCCCGGCATCAGCTCTCTGATTCAAGTAATGTCATGCAAGGACATTGACGCAAGGGCCACAGCCGTCGAATCTGAAAATCCAAGAACTTAGAACGGCAAAGACATCAATGTTTTGCACAGAGCAGACGAGACTGAAAATCCAAGAACGTACAACGGCAAAGACGTGCAAAGACATTGGTGCTCGGGCCAAAGCCGGCAAATCTGAAAAGCTCTCCATGTCCACCTTAGACACAAGTCCTCCATGGGCCCATGGCGTCCAGGGCAGAAGTCATCATTACCTCATAGTGGTCGATGTCTCCCTGAAAGGCGTCTGCGGGGACATGGTATCGGAAGAGTTTGCCGAGGGTGGCCGTGGTGTCGGCCAGGCCCCACTGCTTGCGCACCGCCAGGTGGCCAACTTCCGGTCTCTGCTGCTGGGACCCCAAGGTGTTGAGGAAGTCGTTGATGTCCACGACGTCCTCCTCGGCGGCCACGGCGGCAATCGTGGCCAGTGCGAGGATGCAGAGCGTCCAACGCCAGCGCCGTAGCCTCTCCAGGAAGGCAGCCATCTTGTGCTCGGAGCGCCCTCTGCAGTCTGCTATGGATGAGGCCCTAAGTGCCCTAGATCATCATCCGATGGCGAATTCGCTGAAATGACAAGAAAAAATTGGTCGTTAGGTTCGGTCTGTAGTGTCTGTGCAACTGGGGGTTCGGGGTTCTGGGGGTGCGGAGGCGGCGCCCCTGGCGGTTTCCACACCGACGGGGCCCAGATTGGGCCTTGGGAAAAGCAATTGATTGCCTGGAGTAAATAACAGGGATGCCTGCTCCATTATGCCGCTTCTCGGAATCAACTTTCTGAATTATTTTTATCGATCGGACGTCCATGTACGCGTCTGGGAAACGTCAGACTGAGCGCCATGCATTATTCGTGGGAATGGCACACAAAAATAAAGCAAAAAAAAGCAATGTATACAGTAAGGAGAAGAATGACGCTATTCAAATTAACCGTTCAGAATTCGTGCCATGAATTCTGATCCAGTTGCAGCCAGCATCCATCACTCGGTTGCCACCTCACTGCCAAACGTTTGAAAAATGCATTTTGGGCACCACATTTTACCCTATTGAACCATAACGTTTGGTGTTTTCGTGCAAGTTCAAATTGATTTTGGATACTCCGTTCACCTGTAAACGTATAGTAGATTTGATTCTAAACTTGCATGTAGGTGCTACGTGAAGAAGATTCCCTGCGTAAATTATTTATTCTTTGGTAGTTTTTGGTATTACAGGGTTCCCTCTCAAATTCTCAAATTGATTTCCCTGACAACTTATCGGTAATTTCGTTGACATTTTACATGAAAGTTCACACGATATTAGAGCACGATAACAGTACATGTATTAATTTTGAAGCCCTGAATCAAACTTTGACATGCCGTAGGCGAAAAGTTTCACCACGGGTAATGAAGTTTAATGATTAGTAGCGAAATTAATAGTGAAGTAAATATAACGTGCAAGGTTTTTTTAAAAAAAATCCATTATGTCAACAATACAACACTATTTCTACGGACTTCGTGGAAATTTTAAGAAATAAACGCCATAAGCGAATATTTTTTTTTGAAAAACTAGGTCATAAATAATAGCTTTTAATCTATGTTGCCATACAAAAATTTGTTTAGCAATAATAATAATTTAGGATCGCCAAAGGCAATATTTTTAGAAACTCAATATCATAAATAGTAGATTTTACGCTATCTTTGAAATACATTGAGAAGTAATGATTAAGGGTGAGCCTTACACCTGGCCAAATGTTTTCGTGGAATTTGTCCATTTTTTCCGTTTTTGCGGTTATTTT
>JAQGAF010004108.1:0-15297 GCA_034687865.1 Kryphioiulus occultus
AAAGGTAAATTCTCGATAAAATGAAAAAAGATAGCGAAAGCTATACACGTCAAAATTTTTATTCCATGGCACGAGATTTTGCTCCCATTGATTTGCAATGCCATACGTGACGTCACACGTTTTCGTCACGTTCACGTTTAACGTGGAGCTGAAACTCTCTACTTTACGCGTATATGGGTCGAGTAAAAAAAAACGGTAAGTGACGTCACAGCTGCGCATCCACCCCTTCAGTAAGCGCATAATGGAACAGTCCACGAACGAAGGTCGTCCAACTTTTACACCGTCGGGCGACGTCACTAACATTTGTAAACGCGAAAAAAGACGAGAAAATCTGGACGACCCCTCTCTCCCTGATGACGACATAATATTGAAGGCGTACGTGAAAACTCCGCGTCTATACGTGACGTACGTGTATCCCTCGGGGATGTCGTAATAATAATAATAATTTGTAATTAAGGTAAAACACAAAATGGCCCATTGGTTCCATCGAAATCCTCTGAAGGCCACGGCACCTGTCAACTTCGATTTGAAATTATTCGCTTCGGACAGTCATGCCATCCAGTTATGCAGGTGGGGTTAATAGTATGTTCGTATGCGCGTATGCTCGTATATGGGTGTATACAGTCACGTATAAGTAACGCACCAGCTCCTCCATAGGGGCCGTGCACGTATTACGTAACGCAATTTTCGTCCCTTTTTAGATTTAGAGACACACCCACCCCTAGTGTTACGTAACACATTTGTATTTTCACCCATGTATTTTATATGTAACGTGTAGGTTATACAGGATCTAGTGGACCTTTAGTCGATTCTGCAATATGCTACTGATGACAATGTTTTTGGTTTAGACATCTCCACCACTGCATTGCAAATCTGAACTGTCAGGCTCAGGATAGCTAATTTTGTGCATCAGCTAATGCTGTTGTTCATAGCTGCAACACTCTGCGGTAAATTTTTTAAGATAACCTGGCCATTAAAAAATGTTACGTAACGCATGGAGAAAAACCCACGGACCCCCTGTAACAGTTCGTAACACTTTCACGAGGACCCCACCCACCCCCTGGGCCTTACGTAATATTTGCACGACCCCATACAACCCGAGTAGTTGCACTCGGCTTTTTATGTTCACGTACTACGTAATTTAATATCAAACTTTTTTTACCGTTCAGTTATGCCGCGAGCAGAAAATTTCACGACTAAATTAATTATTAGCTAGATATCCAATGCGAGGACATCGTTGACGTTCCTAAATTCAGCTGTTGTCTGATCAGTCTTTGACAAATATCTAATTATAAGCAACTATGCCCTGTGAAATGTCCTATTAGTCTGCACGCATACATGTACATACTCATTGTATGAGACCGCGGGGAAATTTAGGATCAGTTGTTGTATCGTACGTCAGTTGATCGATACGCGAGTAGGTGAACGTAGCTAGCCAATAGACCTTCGTAATAAAACAATCGTACCAAATGGTGACGCGACGCCCATTGATTTGAACAAAAACAGCCATGCCATAATCTTGCCATATTTCATTGTCCCATTTCAGTGAATTGCGTCAAGCCCGCAGTCGATTGCTGGAAATCATCGCCGATGCGAATCACGAAACCCAAGTTTTGGAAACTGCATTCGCGCACTATTGGAGCCTTTTGCTAGGATTTCTAACGGGTGTCGAAGATGGAGAAGGCGAGAGCAAGCTACGTCATAGCGTGCGATTCAGATGGACGCATTCCATGCTCAGCAATACACCGCAGTAATTTTCACTAGTCTTTTCTTTTCACTAGTCGTTCGTGGCTTATGAAACGTGTGCGATTGGAATACTTTCAGAGCGCAGCAGGACTGCATGTTCGAGTTGGTCTCCGTCAGTCAAAACGTAGCGTTATGGTACTCGAAGCACGCCGCCAAACTCGCTGGAAAAGATGAGTGCGTTCATTAGTAACAGATAGCGAGTGGGGGGTGTTGGTTGGCACGATTCTCAATGACCTCCGGTGGTTTTTCTCAGCATATCGATGGACGAAGCCAAAGACGTCCACAAATGTCTTCGTAAAGCAGCCGGCATTTTATCTTTGATGCAAGATCGGTATAAAGGTCAGCTTCTAGAACCGGTCACGGAGGGCTCAGATTTAGATCCGAAAGTGATTACCGCATACATCAATCAGTTTACGGCCGAAGCGCAGGAAGGTATTTCTTATTATTAGTCCGTTTGTCCGTGTGTGGAAAGCAGTCGTATTCCCTCGTTTTAATATCGGTATTCTCACCAGTCACGATTGCGAGAGCCATAGAAATGAAGCATAACCCTGGTCTCGTATCTGCATTAGCCCACGAAACAGCCAAGATGTTCACCACAGCCGGTCAGTGTGCCAGTTTTTAAATTCGTTGAGGTGGCTCTAATTTTTAACTGCCATTTTGCTTCTATACTCAGCTGACAGCTTAGCTTCGTTGGAGATTGTACCAATTGTGAAGTGGAGAAAATACCTCCAAATCAAGAGTGTCTTTTACATGTCTTACGTAATTGCATTTTTTACTTCTTTATCCCCATCGCTACTCCTTAAATACATCGATTAAACCAATATTTTTTTCAGGCTTACTGCTACGCTGGAGAAAATTGTCTGGCTCAAGAAAAATGCGGGGATGCCATTAGGGCGCTTCAGGAAAGCGAAAAATGTGAGTATGCCTACTTTATGTCCCTTTCATCATTCGTAGCAATGTTTGGCATCGTTTTCTTACTGAGGTCAGGTTACATCGACGCTGGTAAACTGTGCAAAGAGTATGCCGCTTCCAAAGGTCGGGGAATCACGGCCAAACCGGAGCAACATTTATTCTTCCGCAAACTCGGGGCCGTTACGCGAAGGACTCTAGATAAATGTCAAAGAGAAAATGGTTTTATGTAAGTTTTTACTGCCACGTGAGAGACATCGTCACTAAGTTTAATCGCCGCTACTTTTATCAGATTTCACCAGAAGGTGCCTTACGATCCGCCAGAACTGGAGTTGAAGGCCACGTATGGATTAGCGAGTCCCGAGGAATTCCAAGTGCCTACTCACCATGTCCTTTGGACAAGTGCCACTTATGCCGCTTTTGACCTCTCTCGCGCAGTACAGAACGAAACTGCCAAATCGGTTCGTCCATTTTTATTGGCAGATCTTTTAGTACCGTAACAACCCAACAGAATCTGTAATAAATGACTGAAAATTATTCAAATTAAATTATCTTGCCTTTTAAGAGTTGGAATAATTATGAGGCATTTTCGAAATTTTCATTACATGTATTAACAAATGGCTGGCTACTTTCATTTAGCCAAATAAAAACTGCCTTGCCAACCGCATTTTTGTTGGGAAAGTGCAACTATTTTAATTCCTCGCCCCTTTTTATTTCTTCAGAAAACTGCAGCAAAAGCAGAAGGTGACCTTCCGCCTGTCAAGGAAGCGCCCATCGAGCAATCTACGAAAGAGCCAAAGAATCACAGTGGGTGTAGCATTGCCTAAAAATGACCATCGTTGATTGGTTGCATCCTGAATATTTTTAAAGAAGTTAATACAATATTTTAGTTGTGAATAAACGTGAAAACCATTCGTTCCAATTGACAAGTTAGCTTACAAATTATGTATTTTTTATAGCAAACATAATCCTAAATACAATACTTTTGTTAGACGAAATGTACTATTTTGCCAGCAAATCGCTATCTATGCACCGCAGTTCTATTTATGTGGGAGACTGTCACGCGTCTCAACTAAACGAGCCGACTCCTCGTTTTCCAATAAAAAAATTTCATCACCAATTGAATCCGATGATGTTGTGAAGTTTTTCGTATTCCAGGGTTAGGCGATTTTTCTCTCCATTTTCGATTTCCAAGAAGAGCAGGACTTTTAGTTGTGCGCTCAAATTGCACAAGTGAGGAGCAATTTTCGTTTGTGTCACTATTTCCAGAACTCCGATACCTGATACGAGAAACATCCTATAAGTTGTGAATGACAGTTATTGGCACAAATTTCACGACGAACATTATTTCACCACGTTTCCTTTGGGATTCCAGCCACGTGTTAACTAAATTAGCTAAGCGTATAATTTCTGCCACAGTCTGTAAGTCAAATATTTGTTGGGACATCTTTTTGTTCACTGCGATCAGTTCCTTCAAAATGGAAAACAAAGTCGATAGGTATCAAACGAGAAAAACTCAATAACTTTGCAAACATCACTCAGTAATTTGTGTATGAAAGTACGAGTGATAAAAGTGATAAAATAGGACGTACTTTCAAAATGTCCACATAAAGCTTGGTCATGAAACATCTTTCCGCATAAACGTTGATATCTTCTTGCTCGAATAAAGCTACCCTAAAACGTGCGGAGAGCAATATGAGCATCTTACGGCGAATAAGTTGTCACGTTTGACTATGCATACCTTTCTGAACTTTCACTGTCCCATTTTAAAACAGTAGCTTCCAATTGGATTGCGCACGATAATTTTTTCCAAATAAACTTTCCGAGCCCGTCCAGCAAACAGAAATGCTTAACAAAATAGTTTCCAAAATACTACAAAATATGAAGAAATGATCTTTATAAATTGTGTCAGGCGTGGTAAAAATGTGTCAAGTAATACTTACTTCAATTGCCAAGTTGGAATGCAAACATTTGAACTTTAAAAAAAAAAAAACACATAAATACATGTATCAGTTAAACAGGCATCTTAAATATATACGAGCTTAAGCTGGATTTAGATAAAGCGATATATTGCGCGATTTTCTGCCAACATCGCATGCGCCTTGTGTTATTTTGATGGGATAAATTTTTTTTTCATACGCTTCGCTCGAATTTTTCTCGCTTCCGCGCCTTATCTATTCCAGCCTTTACAATTGTGCATTACCTTTCTGTCAACGGCATTGTTAGAAAGAACAAACACAAATTTAGAGGTTTCTTTTCTAATATCAACATGTTCATCTTGCAGTAATAACACAGTGGCATCGAAGATCCTGAATAATTTTTGAAAACAAAAGTGTTGTTTGTGAACAGCTGGTAGACATTCTGTTATCAATGACACTAATGGATTCCTCCGATGTGAGCTAAATCCCTCGGTAATCTTGAAAATGCCCTTACCTCAAGATGCAGGTTTCGATGTCTGGCGAGAGGCAAACAGCTTCCATCTTGATGAAACTTTCCAAAAGCTGGAAGCCGCAAAGGTTAAGAGCTTTGGCCACTGACAAACGAGAAAGTTCCGATAAACCCGGAGAAGCATTAGCGTGGATGAGTGAAGTCCAAGATTCAACGCAAGCTCGCATCTCCGCACTGAATTTAAAGAACAACACTATTATACAAATTTCAACCTATAAAGGAAGGAGAAAATGCTAGTGAAAGGTTTCGAACTTACGGGAATTTGTGGGGCAATTTTATTTTAATAGCAATAGCCCAAAACATCGCAGAAACAGCCCGAACAGAGGCCCCGTAATCCCCATTGGCCATCTGCATTGAGAAACTTAGCAACGATTCGTAATGAATCGCATCAGGAAAGACGTCGTGACGAATGCAAATGTCGAATATCAATTGCTGACACGTAAGCAACAGAGCTGGAAGACTGATTCGTGCTAGTAATGGGCACAATAGATTCTGAAAATAAAAGCTCAATAGATGACATACGATGTTTAATATCTTCAGTGGGAATAATCGCAACAACTCACCTGAACCCCGATCCAAAACGAGCGTGGCATATGTCCCTCAATCAAAGCACCGCGCAAATATTTGAGAGAAGCTTCACACTCGTCTACCTTCAAACTGTCGGGGCATCTGAAATTCAATAACCCGTCCAGCAGGGACATAATATCTTCGGCCGGGCATCTGATCAGCCTCCAATAAGTCATTTTCTGCGTCCAAAGTGAGCACCCTGGCTATCGGAAAAGTACGAAAGATTGAAATTGGAAAGCCCGGACGAAATTTTTTCACAATTAGACCCAAAGTTACCTCGAAAGAGACAAAACTAGGAGATGCTTCGAGCGATTGGGAGGGTAGCAGAGTACAGGGAGCTGCCAAAATGACATCCATCATGGCCATCTGAAGAATAGGGAATCCTGCTAAGAGAGGAAAAATGGAGAAACAGTCGCCCAACCCTTCGCGATAACATTCCTGCGCATCCTTCCTAAAAAAGCATTACAACAAAGATGTTAAGCACAAAAGTAATTTTCAGTAAAAAACACAGGTGGGGTTATGATAGTTAATTACGCAAAAACTATACTTCGTAAACGGTTAATTCTTTCTGGATTTTAAATTCCCACCTAATGAGTTTGGATGTATGCAATTTGAGAAAAAAACGTGCTTTTTTTTTAAAGTAAAATAGCACATTTTCATCACCCCCCTTTTTTCGTCATAGAGAAAGCAGCAATGGAGACTGGCGAGAGAAAGCCTCGTGTGTTTGGTGGTGGGCAGAGAAGAATTCGGGGATAAGTGAAAGTGAAAGTCGAACAACGTCGATTTATGGAAAGCCTGAATGACTTTCTACCTGGTCGGTTACCTTTAGCCGTATTTCCTGCCTCCTGAAAATTCTTAAACCATCGGCAAATGTTATTCGCATGTGGCGAATCCCCGTTATAAACTCATCCGAAACGACGTTTAACCCAAATCACAGATTTCTCCTCTGTCCACCACACGAGGCTTTCTCTTTTCCCGTAGCCATTACTGCTTTCTCTATGGCTCAGAAGCGCAGCTTTTATGAAAATGCGGGTTAATTGAAAAATACGCGGTTTTTTCTCAAATTGCATACACGCAAATTGTTTAAGTGGGAAATTCAAATGCAAAAAGAATTAACCGCTTACGAAGTATAGTTTTTGCGTTATTAACGTTCATAACCCCAACCGTATTTTTCGGAAACCCTGTAATACATGCACAGTTTGAACATACCCTAACGACGGAACGTTCGCATTTTCCAGCAGGGCTTTCAGGAGTAATATTTGGCCGTGTGTGACATTGGCACTTCCCCTCTCCGTCGCTAACAATTTGCAAACGTCAAGAAAATACTTCGCCGTGCAATCGTCGGTCAACAGCGTGGCGATGTCACGTGCTGTCATTTTACGCACGTGCCAAATCGTACAGCCCAAGAGAGGACGAACGGCGCTAACGATGGCCGAGCTTTCAATTTGCTGAACACCACCGCCTGTCTTAGTGGCAGGTGCCAGGCGTCCTAGTAAGGACAAGATGGGTAGGATCGTGGGTCGTAGATTATTCGGGTCGGCCTTTTCCAACTCGCTCATCAAGAACTCCCTCAGTTTAGGCCACCTGGCGAAGAATTCATTGCACGCGATTCTGTTGTGGCCAGACTCGTCTTCCGACACTTTCTTCTGACCGAGAAGTCTGGGGATCAAACCACCTGCGTGTGACAAAAATAACATCTCAGCCAAATGTTATTCAACGAATATTTCCAGCTTGGACGGTATTTACTATTGTTAATAAATTATTATTATTAAAAAAAAAAAACTCATCGATAATACTTGCCGAATAATTGTAAGCCAGCATTTCGCACGGCCCACGACGGTGATATAAAACTATCGAGACACACGATCACGACGTCGTTTAAGAAGGGCAAGATCACTTGAGAAAATCGCGAATCATGAATCAAAGCCCGTAGAATGTGCAGCGCCCGCGTTTGTGGTAAATCGAGCATTTCGTTCCAGACGTCCGGCAAGGGTACTTTGGACGTCTCCAGAAGAATTCTCATCGATTCGGACAGAAACTTTTGCTACAATTTCAAAACAACACATTTATAAGTCGTTCCTATTTTTCCGCATGAATTCTATAGCAACTGGTATTACAAATAGAAGCATTACTTGTCCCGCTGGCTCGCTGCTCGCCACAGTTTGGATCAATAAGGGCAAACCAGCTGACCTTCTGGTGACCGACGCCAACGTCAAGGAACCAGCGACGTCCTTCAACGCATTAGAGAGCATGGTGTGGACAATGGAGACGTACGCTACATCGCAGCTTCTCATTAACGCCTTACAAAACAACTCAAACCCCAAGCTGCATGCCTCGATCGCGCCCTACGTTCGAAATGAACATGTACATCAACTTTATCAAAATGGCTGCGCAAAAAAGAGTCTAGGAAGAAATAAAAAGTAATTGTTAAAAACTTCATACCCGATGTCGACACGTTAATAAAACCGAAACCAAAGTGTCTCCAGCTCGTACGACATCTTCTTGGTTCACCAGAAATGACTCGCTCGAACAACTTCCCCTGAAAGGAAGGCAATTATGCACGACTGTTCCTAGAAAAAGACATCCTTCCTACAAAAAAATTAATGATTATTGAATCCGACTATTGTTTCGATTAGTTGAGAGTGTGCGCTTTCGGGAATCTCACTAACCTTAAGGCTAAGCCAGCAGCAGCTCTGTATTAATTGATGCTCGTAAGAAGTACACAAATTGGCCTCAGAGTCATTTTTGCAGGCAGCCATCACAATGTCATCAATGGCCTCACCCATGTCTTCGAATGAAGGAGCATTAGCTAAAAAAATTTGAACACATAAAATACAAGTACTTATATTTTCAATTCTTTTCATGGGATTATGTTCAATATGAAAGAACAAAGTTGGCCATGCTTGTTTGTTTGTTTGTTTGTCTTATGATTTTTAACTTTGACCTATTTCTCCACACTCTTTTCCCACTGACGTCGACTGGGGAGCCAAACAGTAACTTAAGGTCGAGAGGCAAGTACGCTACCACTCGCACTTGGTCATGCGGGAATGAAGATTAGTGAACAGTCAAGATACATTCAACATTTATTACCCGCATCAGCAGTAACCCCAAGTACACTCAAAATATGAGTGACAACATCACAAGCAGAGTTAATGCATTCTTTCAGCAAAGTTTTAAGAGAATCGTGGACATTGCAATCCTTCATCAAACGTTGACAGTCCCCAAATAACAGTGATAAGGCTGAGAGAAAACCTAGAAGTAGAAACAAAATATCAAATTCAACAATAACGATGTCAAATCAAGAGTTACAGTAATAAAAATACCGAAGCAGTCAAGAATATATCTCGCTTATGGGTACTCGAACGACCATTTTATACCGAATAAAATCAAAGTTGGTTTGAGATTTAAAATAAAATTATAATCTATTGAGAATTGTGTACAGAGGACATGATCACTTGCCGTGCATCGGTGAAATCTGAGACGCCTGGAGCAAATTTTCTTTGGCAGCCGTGAAATGCTTTTGCAACTCCGTTCGCAACAACTCGATTAGAAAGAGCTGTTGGGTAACTTCGGCCCTGTGAGAATATAAAAACAAACTTAATTACGTCCCTACCAAAGTGTACCAGATGTACAAACAATTTTTTTCGGACCACTAATTTCTTTTACCATCATGAAGAATGAGTCGCAAACTAGCGCACTATTATTTTTATAGATGGTTAAAAATAAAATAAAAATCGACAGACGCGTGCAAATTATAAATTAAGTATGAATATCCACGTAAGATTTTGTAAGGTGGGCAGGGGTAGGGAGTATAAAAGCAACAGCAGTGTCATACCTGGAAAATAAATATTGAAAAAATCTAGCCCCACTCTGACAGAGTGTTGCCTTTGGACTGCTACACAGCCGAAGCGCCCAATGTAAAATATCCTTTTCAGCTCCTTCTTGCAAAAATGATCCCGCGTCATTGTCCATATAGTTGTTTAACAGGTACAACGATAAATCTTTTATCTAAGAAATATTATCGCCATGATGGAGTCACATTTGCAAATTTTAATTTATCGATTTTTAAAGTGACAATAAGTACCTCATCCATATAGTCCATAATGCACGCAAATAGAATATACCATGTCTTGGCAGATAATAAAGCACACTTCTTCTCACGGTGAAAATATTCCAGTAAAGCTGGGGTATTTGCTGGCAAAGAATTAATACCTCATTTTAATTTGTGAAGTAAATGAGATGCGAGGAGTTAGTCACTGCGACACTGGTACCTGGAACGATGCCCTTTCTGCGAGAACTGCTAACATCATTCGTGCAAAAAGTTTCCAGCAGAGATTTGTACAGAAGCAAACACGTTTGCCGCCTCTGGTAGCATCCTCCGGGCGACAAATTTCTTAAAATCAGACGAATTAAATAATCCAGAAAATCTAAAAGACGTGTACAGAATGTAGACGGAAATGTAAGTCAATATGTCAATAATGTAGCCAGCACTAAGGCATGCACCTTACAAAAATAATTAACAATGCATAGAAATAGCCTGTTGAATTACTGAATAGTTGATAAATTTACCCATGGAATAGTGTAACATTTGGTAATGTTCTCCATGACCGTGCCTTTCTCTTTTGGCGACTGCGAGCCAAGAAAGGCATGAATTGCGCAGTCGGACCATCAGCTCCTTAAAATTGCAAATAAGTTGGTGTCGAAATGAAGCGCTATCAACGTTCAAATTATTGGCGACAAAATCTTTCAGCAACTCCATTTCTGCCAACGAAATAGGTTCTGCAAATTAAGCAACACAATAGAATCGTTTAGCATATCTACGAATATAACTGGTTATGCCGTCGTCGAGCGGTAAATGCAGACCGGCTTTTTTACAGCAAGTGCAAATGGTAGCAAAAGCCTCTTCTCTTATCTCTTCACACGAGTTCTTCGAGCAGTATTTTAGTAACTGGAGGTCCTTTTATGAAAATTGCCAAAAATAAGCTCATAAGCGTACGAAAAAAGCAAAATCTAAAAATATTATGGTACATTTAAATAATGAAGATTGAATGTGTATTTATACCGTATCACTTAGGGAATGAATCCCATAGGCACGTGATAGCCTTAAAACTGTAACTAGTAATGCCAACTGACATCCATCTTGATTTATTTCGAACCAAATCTTATCGAATGCGAGTGGGAACAACTTCAAGGTGGGTGCCAACATATGACGAACTGCATTTCGATGACTAATCCTAAATCACGACTAAGAATTAGGTTTGACATCATGCAATGAATGGCAGATAATTTGAAAAAAATGACAATTATCTCACCTGTCGCTTTGATATAAAGCTAATAAAAGTGGTTTTAAAAAAATCAAACTCCACAACTCCATTAAGTCTGCAACAGCCATTCCTGCATTTTCTTTTCTAACAAAATTGAGATGGCACTTACTCCGTGTTGTTCGAGCGTGGAAGTGTAAGGATTAAAAAAACATCCAAAACCTTATTAAATACCTTAATTGAAAAATTAGTGCCCGATAAACTTCGCAGCCAACAGAAGATATCGAATTCGATGATAAACTTTCTGAAAGGTCCTCGACGATGGTAGGATACCTCGAAAGAAGCTTCAAACACAAATGATGAAATGAAAATGATTTTTTTGGCACAAAACAGAAGCTTTGTTCACTACAGTTTAATTAGCAACAGACCTTTTTTAATCCAATATAAGGCACCAAGATTGCCAAAGGCGGGTATTTACTCTTCGCCGTCCATGGCTGGCACATAATCTGATGGCACAAGTCATCCATGAAAGACAAATTTGAATGGGGAACGCCCGAGGACAGTCTTACTTCCACGCAATGTATTTCCATGAGTAATTTGAAGGCGTCCCGGGCCAAGCCTGTCACCCCCACAATCGGATTGCTCCAGTTAAAATTCAGCACATCAATGACACTCGTTATTGCAGAGTGATCGAGCACCCACGAGGCGTTCTCACAATTTATGTCACGACTCAAATCTTCCACATTTTTAAGGACAAATTTCAAACACGCAACGAGAGTGCTGAATGTGTGATAAGCATTTTGCTTCGGGCAGTTACACAGATCAACGAGTAGTGGTAGAAGAGTCGTTACTAAGGGTTTGTTGGATGAACAGAACGTCTCCAGCAGGATCGAATTCTTTCCACAAGTCAATAAACCGTGCAGAGTGAAAATGGTCGAGTTGCAGTCGGATACCTCTGGGTCGGATTTTAAATCGATAAAACATAAATTGCCAAATTCTTCACTGAGATTACAAACAGCATTTGATTTTCCTAGAAAATAAAAAACCTAATTATGCCATGCACTGACAATTTCATAACAAAAAATCTTTTCAGTACGACTCTAGGTATACCTGTTAAAGGAAATGCTGACAGGAACAATTCCAAGCTCTTTTGAGTATCACAAAATGAGTGCAGAAAAAATCCAAAAGCTGTTCCCGCCAAAAGACAACTTTCAGATTCACAATTCTGAGAGATACGGTAAAAAGTTATCAATTGAATTTCGTTATTATTTCCGCATGAAAAAAAAAAAGAATGAATTGCTCACTTACTTTACACGACACAACACTAATGAGCACGAGTCTAATGCCCTGCTCTAATTCTCCGAAGGATTTACCCTTTCTTTCCAACGTCCAACTGAGGAAATAACATTGCTCCATTTTCAAAATGCTCTAGAATGAGAATAGTTAGCCCCAGACCTTTAGCGCATAACTTAGAGTATATTCTATGACACTGTATCACTCGATTCTCAAATCTTCTAAGTTACATCATGAAAACAACGAACCTGAATGCAAGCATGGAGCTTTGCCTGAACATGATTATTTCCCAAATCCAACCCATCTAGAGTCTGCGTGACAAAGGTCAGCAATGCATCATAAATCAATGCTCTAAGTGTCCACAGAACGTCTCTACCAATACCATTGTTTTCCAAAATGGCAGATACTGGAAATGACATAGCAACGCTTTATTATATCTCGGAGAAATGTACTGATACATACACTGCAGGCATATATATCTATACAAATCCCGATGGATTGCCTTTTTTCCCCACCGTACGTACTTTGTGACACAAGAATAAGTCAAGTGTGAACTTACACAATTTAAAATCAGCTTCCTGAACACATCTGTATTCCTTCAATGGAGAAACGACGTAGGCGTGAAATAAGTCTACCAACACCTGGGGGTAGTTCTGATGCATCCTCATCATTAACTGAATTACGATAAGTAAAATACTTAAAAGATAGGAATGCTCCCATATAGATCTGTTAGCAAAACATACTCACGTTGGGTCCTGTACCACATTCTTTCTTGCCATTCGAAGTGATATCACGGACATAGCACTGCCACCAAAGCTTCAACTCCTTATCATTTATTGGAAGACCGAGATCACTGGCACTATACAAACACTCCATAATTATCAAACGAAACGATGATCAACGAAATAACGACAAGAGTGAAACAGGACATACCTCAATTCACTGCAGTAATCCACGTTAATTCTTTGGGCAGCCAGTTTCTCTATTTTGAGTTTCATTCCTTCTTGGTTAATTTCTTGCATGTTTTGCATATATTCTTGTAATGAGCGGCAGTGAATACTGTAATTAAGAAAAATTTAACAGCAAAGACTAAAAAATTTCCACAGAGAACTAGGTAGGGCCATTTCTTACTAAATTTAAAAATCTGGTAACGTCTCCCGTCTAAGAAAGGCAGAATCCAACGTAGTATATATATCTCGGATAAAATTCAATCGCGGTAAAGTAGACTGCAATGGTTAAAAAAGGAGTTGAAAGAATTCAAAAAGTGTACGTTCATAATGAACGAGTTGAATTTATTTCGTAATATATAATGTTCTTACCTGGAATATTGGCATTACTCTTTCACGCGAACGTGTGAGTACCGTTAAATAAGACAAGATGCATTGCTAAATAAATGCCGAAAAGAATGAAAATGTTGAGTTTCAGGACTTGCTCATGACCACCGTTGAAATATTTTTACCACTGTTTTCTACGTCGTATGCAGATTAAACGTTTAACTAATTGTAATCATTCCCAGCAGCATTTTAAACATTTTTTAAAGATACTTTTACTCGGTAATTTCCAGTTGAACTCGTTCATTACCTTACTCACAACTTCGTCGATTACAATTCCTTTAATTTCATTATTTTCAAGAAATGTCGCAACTTTCCTTCCACTTAGAAAAGTAACGGTAACTTGCACTCCTAATGATGAAATGACCAAGAGAGACTCTGGAAAAATAAAATATACAAGTGGAAAACATTTGCTAAAACAGCCACCTCACGAAACACAGAAGGAAAGCTTCCATCCTCGGTGGAGTAGGAGTACATTTTAGTAGCTGCTGCTCTTAATCTATGGGAAAATTAGGTAAATGCTAATTACCGGTCTTCACTTTGAAGTGGAGAATACCGCAAATTGCCAGAATCAAGACCAAAGAAACTACGATTAATTGCAACGTGCCTCGCTGAAAACGAAAAATAAACACTCTCAGAACAAGTAACCCACTATGGAGAAAATTTACGGCAGTACGTTTACTTCTGCATGTCGATGCAAATTCTTTCCTGCTATCCTGCTAGCCAATATTTATATTTGGAAATGTATATTCATGGTTAGGGTTTTGCTTTTGATTTCAGCACTTGCAATGGCGCACATGCGAGCTCTGATTCTAACAGTAGTCAGTTAGGTTTAGTGCATGTGCACTGGTGCACATGCTAGCTCTAGTTCCAATTTGGGAAAAAGTTCTGTTCTACCTTTTTCGTTGTTCCAAGCAGTTGAGTTTCAAATTTTCTCCTATTTTTGGTGGAAAATAAACAGTTTTTCAACCCAAAGAAAGTGCTCCAGTGTTTGAAGAGCAGACAAATTAATTAGTGATTTGAATTGGACGGAACTTCTCGTCTAAAAGTGCGCTATCGACCCGAACACTGACTTATGGCAGGTTTACTGCGAATAACCGCACTTTCCTGGCAGATATTTTCCGGGGCCGTTCGTAGGTCTAGTAGAAACGACTTAACGAGCTAAAGTGGAATTAAATAAATCTTACGGTCGAAATAAGCATACCAGAGCGTACAAGTTGTAAGCGTAGGAAATGATGGCGATGATGAGAAAACAGGTCAGCCAGCGACCCAATCGAAAATTTCGGTTCTCGACAACGAACTCGATGCAACGGCTGTCGCCCTTGTGGCGGATCGATCTACAAAGCAACGGAGAACCGAAAACGTTAGTCGTGTTTACTCGCGATTCCCGAAAAACTTCTTCCATTAAAATATTAAACTACTTTTCGACCAATTCATAAACAGGCGCTTCTTCCTTTCGCCAAAATTCAAATAGCAGACAACCCTGAGTGGGCTTCACCTAATCGTTTCAACCAATCAGCCAATCGCGTGCCATTCTGTACAGCGAGAGTAGTGTCGCACGAGCGCTATTATTGGTTAGGAGCGGAAACTCTTCGTTAAAAAGGCGAGTTTTCTCAACAAATCGAATCGTTTTAGGAAGTTCCCGCCACACTTCGTCCATCGTTGATCAATCTTTCTTTTGCTGCTTGCGTTCGATCTCGTGCACAACTGCTCTCACGCTGGGTCGGTATTGTTGACTTAAA
>JAQGAF010004109.1:0-15296 GCA_034687865.1 Kryphioiulus occultus
TGAACAATGTACTTCATTTATTTTTCTTGTAAACGACAATTTTCATAGTGTTCACAGACTTTTTTTGCCAACTGTAGAATCCAAACATCAGAGTAAATAAAAGCTTATGAGCAAAGCGTAAATTGTTCATGGAAAGGTCATTACACTGGCTTTTAGTTTTATAGCACTTCATAAATTAAAAATGATTAAAATCCCTCAAAATGTGATATTTTCAATGTGGAATTTTATTGCAGTTCTACACATTGGGAGGAATTTTTCCAAAACCCTGCAGAAATCGATTTCTAGTATTGTAGACCTCACCCGTTGTTACGGCGACTATGGATGCTTTTCATTAGGTGGGAAATTTGTATCGTTGAGTCGTCCGGTGAATTTATTTCCATTTCCTCCAGAAGACATCAAAACCAAATTATCCCTCTATACGAGAAGAAATCCAAATATGTCGGAGGTAATAACGCCAAATGAATTTGTGATTTAATTTCGTGTATGCAAAACTAACTGTAAAACTACTATTAATTGCAGCTTCTCAATCCAAATAACGTCAGTGATGTCAACACTACGCATTTCAATTTTTCCATGCCCACCAAAATAATTATTCATGGATTTTTGGAGGGAGAAATCCAGCAATGGGTTAATGTGAGTATGTCAATTAATTTTCCTTGACGCGTTTCACGCGTTTTTAAAAATATTTCTTCCATTTTGAATGATTTCCTCCACTTTTCATTTTCATGCAATAATTCTTAATGTTAGAAACATTTTTTGCAAGAGTTACTTTCAAATTTGACCATTGCGAGGGGCGGCCCCCATGTTTAAATTCTGATATCGCTCCTTACGAAGAAATTTTCCATCAAAATTTCATTGGCAGAGAATATACAGTACATGTAGCTGTTGTATAAGTTGGATATTTTTCCCGTTTATTTAAGTATAACTAAACATATATAGAACTGAATTAAATTCAAACGTCGATATCAAAGGCCTTCAAATAATTCCTAATACAGGGTTCCCCTGGAGATACCATTTTAAATCTTTTCTGAGTTTTCCAGGAAAATTTCCCTGACCACCCTGGCAATTGAAAATGCAAAAATATGACATGCCAATGCATGAATGAAATCCTATATTTATTGCTTATAAACAAGAGATAGAACACATTTTTTAAATTTTACGAGGAAACAGCAAATTGCTAATATTTTGCTGGTATTGATTTTAGTATTGCATTTTGTTTTAGATAATGAGGGATGAATTTTTAATTTATGAAGACTTGAACGTGATACACGTGAACTGGTATCTTGGGGCACAATTGCCTTACACCCAAGCTGTAGCAAATGCGAGGTTGGTGGGGGCAATTGTGGCCAGATTCCTACAATTAATGCAGGTACAGTATTAAAATCGCACGTTGGTGTCACGTTAAACGAAATGCCGTTTATTAAAGTGAAATTTAACTTAATGGCAGATATCTTACAATTATCAACCGTCGATGGTCCACGTCATTGGCCATAGCCTAGGGGCGCACATAGCTGGCTATGTGGGGGAAAGGCTCAAAACACTCGGCAGAATCAGTGGTAATGCAAAGATAAAAAACGATTTAATTTGATTAGACCCTGTATCATGGTGACTACTAATTTCTGAAAACGAAATTTCCTGAGTTTTCCAGGTTTTCCAAGTTGGTAGTCACCATGAATATACATGTAGCATGTGGTTTAATTTTTGATCTAAAAACATTTCTCCAGGATTGGATCCAGCCGGGCCATACTTTGAAAACACAGATCCGGTGGTGCGTTTGGATTCTACGGATGCGGCGTTCGTGGACGTCATCCACACTGATGGAGCATCTTTGCTGAGCAGAGGTACTGACAAAATTAATTTACCAACTTTGAAAAAGACTTTGGCCATGATTTACATATTCAGCTATGTCATTGACTAGCTTTTGGGATGCAAAAACCGAGTGGACACGTGGATTTTTACCCCAATGGTGGAGTCAAGCAACCGGGATGCGAAGAGTCAATGTCAGGTGCTCTAGAGAGGGAAGATATGAACTTGTACCGAGGTAATTTCCAGACTATCGCTTTACTGATCAAAGGTTTTCTCTGAAAAATTGAGGAAACGTATTGAAAAATAACTGGCAATTTCAGGCCTGAATCACTGGGTCGCCTGCCGCCATCTTCGAGCGTACGAATACTTTTCCGAATCTATAAATGGAGAAGCTAAATGTTCGTTCATTGGTTACGAGTGCGAAAATTACGATGATTTCAACCACGGTCGTTGCACACGTTGTGGAAACAACGGAATGTCGTGCGCAAAGATGGGATTTCATGCGGATGAATATCAGAAACACAAACGGGCCCCGGGCGTCAAGTTTTTCTTGAAAACCAATACTGAGCCACCCTACTGTAGTAGGTTTTAAACAGCAAGCGCTTGCATGCTGAGTGGCGACTTACTGATTGAAAATAATCTAAAATTAATTTCTTGACTATGCAGCACATCATCATGTTGTTACATTGCAAACGGCGAGAAGAAGCAAACGCTATGATGACCACATCAACGGAATCTTACTTCTGGAAATCGATGAAAATGAAAGAAGACGAGAATTAAAGGAATTTGATGACAAGCAAGTGGACTTATAGGGTCTATGACCAAGATATTTACACAGGGTGACTGGTCGACTCTTCAATGTAATTTCTCGACTATTCCAGGATCAGACGAAATTGTTGACAAATTTTCAAGAAATAACGGATTTTTATGTACTGATATTAATAAAGATGTGAGCACTATAGTGGTCTTAACCACTAGATCTCAAACACTGCATTTTTGTGAACTTCTTTCGAAATTTTACAAATTTTTCATAATGATGGAAACGCTGTTGGGAATTTTTCTTTTCTTGTTGAAAAATTTGATAAGTAACCAAATTCCATATTTATCACCTAGCCACGTCATAGGTGAAATTTAAAAAAAATTGAAATAACTGATTTCAGTTGCATTTTAGTGGATTTTTCATAAAAGAAATATTAGCAAATGACAATGAAATCACCGTAGGCGAAATTTTTAGAAAAAGTCGATCACAAATTCAGCTTTTCTAACGCTTTTCTGAGATACCTACACCAATCAAAATCGTTGTGTCACAACAAATTTCCAGACATATTAAGAATTTTAATGACTTTTCTCTGACTTTTCCAGACCAAATCAATTTTCCCTGACTTTTCCAGGTTTTCCCGACAGCCAGTCACCCCGTCCAGGCCTGTCAATATCAGTCCAGTTGAGATGTACCGGAAATTAACACGGACCCTTCTTGTAATTTTAGGGAAAGGACCTTCGAACCTGACCAGCAATACGTCACAGTGATGAGCAGTCATTTAGTAGGGCCGTTGACTAGGCTCCAACTGCAGATTTTAGAAACCCATCATGGACTCACAAATCAACTCGTGAGGATGTTCCTAGGGAAACCCAAGCTCGGCATCGATTACGTCGAAATACATGACATGGAAAGCGGAGAAATGTAGGAATTTTTTCCACCATGAAAAACTTGCTGTCTTATTGTGCAGAAAATTTCTGAAACAGCTGTACAGTGTACTGCATATTTATTTTTCTTTACTTCGTTTAGGACCGAATTTTGCAGTGGATCCTACAGAATATTGAAACCTGGAGCCAAACTAACACTCTTCCCAAGACCAAAATGCTAAAAGATGTGTAAAATCGCTGTACATAACAGAGACATTCACAGATTCGAAAAATTCTTGTTTTTCCAAGCATTACCAAAACGTGAATTTAACCAGCGGTCTACAAAAATCCTTCTGCAGCTTAGTCGGCCATCTTGGGAGTCTGAAAATCCCAAGAAGTCCGGAAATGAGGTTTCCTGGTCTCGGATCAACCTCAAAATGAAACAAAAAAAATCAAAGAGGTGTATACAAACAAGTCCTCCATTCACCGACCTAAATTCCTTTTCTCAACTCTGTGTTTTTGCAAGTGATTCATCTCCACATTCCTTTCTTAACAAGTTTTTTTTTAATGAGGGCTAGTACCTCAGCTTATCCAAAACTAGATGGAAAACATCATGACCTGAATGAAAATGTTAATTTATATACCATAGTGTTCAAAATGATGGGACGAAAAAAGATAAGACAAAAAGCAGCTTCTTTTCTTTTGTGAAGAATGCACTTTTTGGGAACTAGATTCGCTTTCTTTAGTTGATATTCCTTTGAAAAGTCAGTAGAAACTAAATAACCCTGATTTATATTTCTTTTTTAAATGATTTCAGAAGGTTTTTAGCAGTTATGCAAAAAAAAATCCTCTCGAATGTCAAAACGAACCCAAAATGATTGCATGGACTCCAGCAACTACTGTATACTCAATTCCAAAGATGTGGCTATATAGTCATGAGAGAAAGACTATGGGAATGTTGTTTTTGTGTTTCATCGTGCTCTCAATTTCTTCTGATTTACCAGAAATTAATGTAAATATATTGTTATATGCCAGTGACTCTGTCCATGGCTGTCAATGTTAACCATGTTATTATGTCTCCACAAAGTGATGCATATCTAGGATGTACCAAGTTGTAGAGATCTAACTGACCTTGACTGACCTGCAACCTATCTTAACAGTGCAGAGTATAGATTTCTTGAAAGGTCAAATTCCATCATATGTATGTTCATATAGCGTGTCTACACGTACAGTATGTTAACTTCGTGGGGGGGGGGGGAAACTGAGGCTATATCAGTAGATAATAAATAGCTGCTGCTCCAATTGCAGTATTCATTTTTGTCCTCTTTCGTTTTTAATTTGTTTCATGAAGTTGTAAAAAAAAAATAGAAAATTAGACTGCCGATTAACATCCATTCGAAATATACTGTGGTTCGACTACCAATTTACAATGTTTTCTGCATTTTTTGAACTGTTTGGTAAGTAAGATTAGTTTTAAGTAAGTGATATTAAAGGAGAGAAGTCACCAGATTAGACTCACATGATCCTGTGTTTCAATTAGTAATTCACCAATTAGCAACATCAGAAATGGCAAATGGGATTAATTTGCACAGCATAACGACATTTTTCGAGATGTTCAACAAGGTTTAAATGCTTTCTTTCAATAAATAAGCACCCAAACTATGCTAAAAATGTGAAATAAAATCAGTTTTTCAGTTTTTATCGCATATGTCACATGTATTTTTATAATTGGGAGTTTGCCATCAAAATTAAACATTGCAAGAGTAGTGATGTAGCCATTGATAAGTTTAATTGCAATTGTTCATGAAAAGAAGCAAACTTTCTTCCCTCTGCCAAAGTTATATTTCAAATTTCAGCTAATACACCACATCAAAGTAATGCGGAGAGAGTGGTGAGAACAATACTAATTTGACAAACTGACTCTCGCAGGTGTGATTCTGACTCGCTGTTACGGGGATTTTGGATGTTATAGTTTAGGGGGCGAATTCTACTCTGTCAGCCGACCTTTTAACGTCTTTCCGATGAGTCCGGACACCATTAATGTCACTTTCCAACTGAACACCAGGTCTGGTTACACGCCAGAAGAGGTAAAATGACAAACTACTTAAAAAAATCTGAAAATGTTGCAATGTGTGAAATGCTTCTCATGCTCTGACAGATCTACGACCATCACAACTTCTCAGAATTATTCAATTCCTCTTTCTGTTCGTCTTGCGAAACCAAAATCATAATTCACGGTTTTACAGAAAGAAAACTAAAGCCGTGGCTCAGAGTAAGAAACGACACAATGGCATTGTGCCATGACCATGTCTGCAAGTATTTAGTCAATATACTTATAATTTTTCTCCCTAGTCAATGGTAAGAGAACTATTGGACCACGACGACTACAATGTAATTGTGGTTGACTGGAGAAATGGAGCGATGCCACCGTATTCGCAAGCAGTGGCTAATGCTCGGATCATGGGCCCTATTGTAGCCAGATTCGTACAAACATTACAGGTCAGTTTGCTTTCTAGAGGTGTTACTGTTTATTAATCTCACTCAATAAATTCGCTGCTGGTTGCCTTTTGAAGTGATTATTGTGAGAATTAGAAATTCTGCTTACAAACAATCAATCATTGCAATTTCAGCGTAACTTCAGCATCACTCCAGAATCCATTCATATTATCGGGCACAGCCTAGGCGCACAAGTGGCTAGTTATGTTGGCCAAGAAGTGAAAGGATTGGGTCGTATTACAGGTTCGGAGCAAAAATGTGCAGCAATAATGGACACCTGCTTGGTAAATAAGTTTAAGCACATTTTCATCCTATTTGTTGCTACAGGCTTAGACCCTGCAAAGCCATATTTCGAAAACACACCAACTGACGTCCGTCTCGATGCATCAGATGCCATTTTTGTAGACGTAATCCACACTGACACTGGCCCAAATTCAATGAGCATCGAAGGTACTGTGCGGTAATTATACGTTTTTCGTAAAAGAATATTTACCAACAAAATCTCCAAAAACTGATTTAGGTATGGGGTATCACGAGCCAATTGGTCACGTGGATTTCTATCCTAATGGTGGAGAAACTCAACCAGGATGTGACTACGGCCTTGCCACTGCTCTGAAGTCAAGTGAAGACCTTACCACAGTTGGTTTGTATGGCATAGAATGAAGATAAATTGTGAAAAATGTGAACTTACAATTTGACCTCGGATACAATGAATCATTTTTTTGCCAATGTACAGAACGCTTGAAGAAATACGTCCTGTGCAATCACAGATTTTCCTATATGTACTTCACGGAATCCATCAACAGGAAGTGTCCCTTTCTGGCAGTGCCATGCAGCAGCTGGGAAAGTTATTTGAAAGGAGAATGCTTCGATTGTGCAGAAAACGATAACTGCCATGTAATGGGTTTCGCTGCGAAGGCGAACCATTACAATTTTCCCAATAAACACAACCCTGAACATCGGAAACTATATTTAATTACTGGAGAATTAAAGCCGCACTGCAGTAAGCATGGGCAAGTTCGTCACATTTCATTATCCTTCCTTGTCTAATGTATCAATCTCATTTAAGAATACCACTACCGTGTTACAATTCAAGTCACCAAAGGATATTATGGAAAACTCCATTTGATTTTGTCCGGGCAGAACATTGATTCTTCAAAAATGCTATTCTTGAATAAGTGAGTAGAACACCAATCGGGAAATATTATGGAATTTTAAACTGAACCTTTCTAAAACCTATCCAACCATTCAAGGAAAATGCAGTACAATGATGAAACCAACTACACATTTGTTTTTGGCGAAAGACAAATTGAAAACATTACAGAAATCGTATTAAAGTGGAAGGCAGTTACGTCAATTTACTATCCAAGCACTTGGTATTTATGGAAGAGGCCGGAGTTGGGCATTTCCCACATACAAGTGAAAAAATTAGAAAGTGGGAAAACGTAAGCCTTATCTAAATAACGTACATTTTCGTCTATGAGAAGTAAGTGTCATTAACAAGTCTGTTTCCACAGTGGCTGCTTTTGTAGGACGGTAAACTTACGGGAAAACAACGAATATGCTCTGAACCTAAGTGAAAACTGCATACAATCTGTGGAAGATGTATGACACCTCACTCCTACGTACACTGGACTTGTTACAACACCAAGAGGCATAATGCATATCCTTGGAGTCAGAATTATAATTCAAGCCCTAACACATCAAAGATACACACGCGTATCAGAGGGCTTCATACAAAATATATTTTAGAAATAAAGCCTTAAATATCACTTCAAAGAATACGGTTTATCGGTCTGATTACAATCCCCTTTTTACACAATGCTTCGATTAAACTATTTTCCTTCTAACGATTTATCCCTGGTTATAACAGATTCTTCAAACTTAATCATAAATGTAGTTCCCTTATGCCAATGTGCTGTCACCTTAGATGGCTAAAATTATACACAATTTTTACATCAGATCTAATCAAATATTAAGTCTGCAGAGACATATAAAAACTGAGCACTTACAAAATTGCATCCATTTAGTACTGCTTCGATAATACCAGCGACAAAAGATGAACAGTTCAAACTGCCTTTAAACACAAATGACAACTGGTCAATACGGATAAACGTGCATTTTGATTAATGTAAGGAATGTGGAAGAAGCATACCTTTGTCCTTTGGAACTGAAATGAATTTATTCACCAGTGGTTCTTTTTCAATAATGTAATCTATTGTATTTTAAATTAAGGGTAACATGAGACTGTAATGGTGCCTACTTTCTACACACCCACATTTTTCTAATGTTTCGACTTAGCAACTCACCATGAAGTTTCTCATAAGTCATATACAGAAATTTTCATGGTGACATAAACCACATACATATACATGTACATGTAGGCCTACACTGCGGGTACGCCGAGTATGCTCTACCAAAACATTGAGTGGAAAGGATACAGGTCAGCTCATCGTCATTTGCACGCTCCAGCTTATCTGCCTCTTTTCCAAACAATGCCTATAATTTAATGACACCAAAAGTAGCACATTTTTGCATATGAGCAAGCCTCTCAAATTCAATAAATTCACAGAATGGAAATACCTTCCACAAATTAGATTTTACGAACAGAAGCATGTTCAATAGTTTGATTTCACGTTTGAAATTTTTCTCCCTGATGAAGAGGAGCTCGAGCATTCGTACACCAACATGTTGACCCATATCTGATAATCTAAGAATGATTACAAATAAATATTGACCACATACATTACCAAGTTTAGCATAAATGACTGCCTATCTGTTTGGCAAAGCTACTCATCATGCCTACCAACAGTATACAACACACTCACCTAGTTTGCAATTCAGGAACAGAATACACCCTATTTTGACTGTATTGCACTATTTCTGAGAAGAGAAGTGCAAATGCACTCAAATTGATCTAGATGCATACAAACAAATACACCATAGTGATTATTGTTTGGGCATGAAGGACTGGTTCAATTCATTGGTTAAACAGCAACAATGATATGTAAATGCACAAATGCTGATATATTTCCATTAAATGATAAAACATAATACAAAATAATCGAACCTCCGTCTTTCCTTTACTAAGTTGTTTATCCAAAATACTGACTTTCGGCTTGCTGGTCGCCATTTTTAAACAGAATGGGTCATCCATAAATCACGTCACTAATTTAAGGGGGATGGGGTCGTCCATAAATTACGTCATTATTTTAAGGGGCATGAGATCGACATAAATTACGCCACTAATCATTAAGTGTCAACAAAACCTGATTGCATTTCTCGTATTCCGTATCTCCTTATAAAAGTCGACTACTTCTTGATTAGCACGAATGCAGTTCTTATCAAAATCTAACACCCTCAATCCTTCGAGGTTCCTGGCCCGTGACAAAGCAACATAGGCCTGTCCACACTCGAACACTTTTCCCAAAGACATTTCGACGCAATCCAACGTCATTCCTTGAGCCTTGTGGATAGAAATGGCCCATGCCAATTTTAATGGTAATTGTCGCCGGATAAAATGATCACCGCCGCCAATGCGAACCGTCCAACGTTCGTATTTAATGGTGGTCGTAAGTCCGCAGGCAAATTTCACAACAGGCAAAGCTAAAAAAAATAGCTTATATTAATGAAAAACTCTGATACCATTGAAGATAACAACAAACGTGACTATAAACGTACCTTGCGCACCACCTTCAAACTTAATTATGACACCCCGGGCTCCATTAACCAACCCACGTTGAACATCCAAGTTTTTTAACAGCATAACTTGAGTGCCAATTTTCAGCATGATTTTTGCATCGACTTTGCATTGTTTATCAATGAAACTGGAAAGTGATGGATCACTGTCATGAGCAGCAAATTCAACGAATTTACCTAATTAAAACAAAATTAAATTGGAAAAAGCAATATATACATGTAGGTGTTCCATCATATTTAATATTATTAATACTGAACTATTATTTACCTGGTAATTGTTGCAAACGTTCTTCATTAATATGATGAACATCCACATTGTGAGTGCATAAATTCGTGGCTAATATGCCATCACGGTCAAGTTTATTGTGAAACGTAGCCGCCAATTTGGCAGAAATCTCCTCCGTGCACCTTAACACAAAATAATTAAGTTAGCGAAATTTCGCGCAAAATGTTCCATGAATTCTTTCACACCATTCAACAGTTACCTTCCCAATCGAATATAACGAAGAATGTCGATAAGATTTTTATCATTCTGTCTGTGGATCTTAGTAAGTTCGATATTCAGTTGAACACATCGTTTCCAAGCATTAGTCTACAATACAAAAAATACACTGAAGCAATTGGTTAAAAACAATTCAGAAAATTGGCAATTTTATCCATTCAACTAACCTGAAAACAGAAAACTCGTTTCTCATTCTCCTTTGTGACAGGTGGCAACTGAAGAAAATCACCGCATAAAACGAGTTGTATCCCGCCAAAAGGCTGATCACTCTTCCTCACAATTCGGGCTATTTTTTCCAGTTTAGCGAAATAGTCGCCTTGAACCATAGAAATTTCGTCTACAATGAGGTGGCGACATTTTCTCCATTGCTGAATACTGTTCATGTTAGCGCCTTTTCCGGTAAGTTTGGAAATGCACTGCTCCAAACTGGCCGAACCAGAACCAACACCTACAAATAAATCGCAATTTGATTTCAACACCCCTATAGTAGTGAAGACACATTTTTAACGTTTTCCTAGAGGCACGTTTAAATCCGAAAACACGTGTACAGGCAATGAAATATTTCCTAGACAGATGATGTAGAAAACGAGTTTATCATTGGTCTCAGACAGCAAGACATTTTCCAGCCATAATATAATACACAACAAACCAATTACCAGCAAACGAATGCAAGGTGGTGCCTCCGATCTGAATGGCAGCCACCGCCGTGCTCGCAGTCACGAAGGTGGATTCTGGCGGCAGCGTCCGTACAATCTTCTTCAGCAAGAAGGACTTCCCTGTCCCAGCACTTCCAGTGAAAAACAGATTCTTGCCGCTTTGCACCGCATTCAATACCGATTTTTGCTCCTCGGTAAGATCAAAGTTGAACAATGCGTTCATGGTGACGCTGGCCTGGCGCTCGAGCCTGATTGCCTGAAATGTTAAAGCACGTATTGTAATTATCAGACAGCCTTATTTATTTCATTTCCAATGGGTAAGGATGCAAATACCAACCTTTGGTTCAATGGATATTTCCACTGCTCTTCGTTCTTCCCTTTTTCTCTTTAAGTTGGGGGTTCCTCCGGGACAGGTAACCTTGCCGGGTCTCTGACCATTCAGAACGTTAACGTCCTGAGCCGTCAAGGGGCTAATTTCTGTCAATGTCTGAGGTTTGTCAGAAAGCAATCGTTTTCTGAAATCCCCAACCCCTTGAGTTTTCTGAGTGATCTGCGTCTTATAGCAAATGGTCTTGAGAAATACCAGTAGATGATTTGGGGCGCAATTGGATATGAAAATCCTAGCTCGATGGTCTGGTAGATGAATCGTGGCCTTACCATCACGAAGGAATCTTTTATGAACGTTGAGTTCCTTAATATTGTAACGTAAGCTCGTATTACCGCTGGAAATCTTCATGACAACATCTTGAAATTCGTTTCTGGCGAGGCTTAAACAGGCCTTCTTATAATTTGCCTTCCTAACGGAATTTCCGTTAGCGTCTAAGCTTTCTATTATTATTGGACATAGCAGTTCTACAGTTCCCGGACCAACAGAATTTTCCTTTTCCATATTCAAAATTATTACTTTTTCAACGTTGACACCATCAGAGACACCACAACAACGGACATTTAAACTGAAATAATCAACTCGTGTGTAGGGCGCGCAAAATTCGTCACTGAAATCTGATTGGTTCCGACGGAAGACTCCCTCACACGTACCATGATCACTTAACCCCCACGTACCAACACAACCAATAGATGCTCTCTACTTTCATTGGCTCATATTGGGGTCGCCTTCTACAAAGGCGTATTTCATGATACAAGCAGAAAATCTATGAGCAGATGACCGTCTGTCAGCGTGAATGCATAAATTCATATTGCTCGCCTGAATTTTAACTTTTTAGATTTAGAATGCTTTTTTTCTATGCTGCGATAATAACATGACAAGTTTCAAGTGGAAGCGAAAAGCGGGCGAAAACATCAGCAAGGAAACAGTGAAGAAATTCTGCAGTAACGCTGCAGATGACAACGTTGATATCAATGACCATATCCCAAGTCTACCCACAATAATAGCCCTTGAAGACAGAATAGCCAAGAAAAATCGATTATACCAGGAAGGATGCGTGCTAGCAACAGATCAAAGGTGAATCGTCTTAAAAATTTTGTACATCTGACTGCGGTCTTCAGGGATTTTGCCAGACTTCAGCCTGACTTGACAGAATTCAATGAGATTTCAAAGAGACCACGAAGACTTCAATGGGACTTCAAGGACTTCACGAAAATGTGATGACGTAGAACTTAAATGTCCCCAATGGGAATTTGAGGAAGTTCGATCCAAATGCTACTCTTACAACTTTCACAAGCTGCAAAGTCAGGATGTCCTTAAAATCCCAATGAAGTTCTTCAATTCCTATTGAAGTTCTTGAAGCCACTTTGAAGTCATTGAATTCTCAGTGAAGTCTTTCAAGTTTCAATGTATTCACTGAGGTCTGCGAAGTCAGACTGAATTCACCGAAGTAATTCCACTGTAGTCTGTGAAGTCTGGCAAAAATCTTGAGGTCCACAGCTTGTGAATGACGCTGGACTCGCCTGGGCTTGCAATGTCTTCATCAACTGCACCCAACAATGGGGCTTCAGCCAACATGTGCACCTGACTCTACAATTAAGTTGCCACCCCCTCGCAACTATCATATTCTGCATGTATCAACTTTCAGGTATTGGGAAGCTTTCAGCAAATGGAGTGAAGCTATACAGTTGTGCCCAAATGATGAAAAACTATATGAAATGCAATCGCAGGTAATTCGCCTATTTAATGTATAGTTGTAGATCAAACTATCAAACAAAATATTTTTCTAGGTTCTAATGGAACTGCAGGAAATTCAACCTGCCATTCAAGCTGCAGAACAAGCAGTGAGACTAAGCCCTGTGTGGTGGGTGGCATATCAGACGCTAGGACGTGCCCAGCTTAGTGCAGGAGAAGTGCAAATGGTATGATGTTTTAAGCATACTACTTGTCACAAGACATTATTTGTCAAAATACAAATTATTAAGCAGTTTCTTGATTAATTCATAGGCAATTCGGAGCTTTTCCAAGGCCTGTCATTTAAACCCGAGTGAGCAAGAGCTATGGGAAGAAGACCTAAAATGGGCCCGTTCATTGGCGCAAAAATCAAAGGAGATATCCAACAAAGAATCGTGCCAAAACTACCAAGGCAGTGTTTCTATCCAGGAATTAGATTCTCAAACAGAGAAGCCCGGTGACCAGGAAGAGGTGGAAGGTGTGAGCAAGGCCCTAACAAGACTTAATCGCATGCACCCTGATCCCATAGATGGGACCATCGAAACCGCAAGTTTAAACATGACCTTAACAAAACTAAAATGGATTAAAATGCGAAAAACGGATTAATGATAAACGAGCTTTGCAAAAGTAACGGTTATGATTACTACTCGATAATGGCTACAGGTGTGATGATTTTTGTAAATTTGTAAATTAGTTTGAAATGGCCAAATTGCTTAAAACTTAGTGAGTTGGGTTTCAAATAGTGGATTCATTATGTGTGGGCACAGTGTTGTGGTTTTTTTGTGCTTTTCAACTGCTGAGACCATGCTCCATCCTTTTAGCTCATCCGGACGCCCCTATGATTCAAATTAGACTTAGGCGTTGTAGGATATGCTCAATAAATATGTTTTATTTATTTATTTGTGTTAGGAACTGAATATCTAGTGCACTATTCAATTTTTTTTTCATTAAACAGGATGATGTGCCAATTGGAGGGTCTGAAAATGGTAAAAATACGTGTAGTTGGTTTTTTTCTGGGATGCTCTTCATGGATGACCCTTCGTAAATCCTTATGCAAGAGCGTTATAAGCATCTGTGCATTACTTTAAACCTATTTTTCTCAAGATGTCGAATCAGACGAATTTGAAAGTGTGTGAATTAGCAATTGATTGACTAATAAACAGGTTGATGGCTCGAGAAGGTAGGAGTTTAGCAGGCTGGATATGGCGAAATTTCGTTGCATCCATAACCCCAAAATCAAGGAAAGGAAATGTCATAGGAAAAGATCATTTAGGAACGACTTATTATGAACTAGCTGCAGGTATGTTGGATTATTGCACATTATACACAAGCATGCAATAGCAAATCATAACAGCCTGCAATAGTTGGTTTTATTTTTGATAAATAGACCCACAGAGCGGAAAAAGAAGGCCATCTCGTTGGTTCCAAGCCACAGAAAAAGAGAAATTTGACCAAGAAATTCCTGCAGAATGGGAAGGTAAAATTAACTACAGTGCTTGTAACTAATTACAACTAGAAATTGATGTGCATAAAAATGCCAAAATAAAATATCAAAAATGACCATAAATTCAATTTACTGATGTGCTTAATACACAGCTTGGTTACGAGGACGACGAGCCGAGCCACCATCACAAGAGGTGCCAATTTGAAACAAATCTCAGTACCCTCAAATGTGTTCTTGTGAAAATCTTGAACTGAACCTGAACATTTCAGGAAATTGATGCAAACAACGCACTAGCCCAACTGAAGAAAACGAGAGCTCAAGAACTAGAGAACAATGTATGCAGCGTATAGATGAAATACTTATGTTAGTGATATAAACCAATTTTTTTACTGTTATTACTTTTGCAGAGATTTGCAGGAGGTTCAAAAACTGAAACGCCTGATCGCCATTCGAGTGAACCAAAAAGTAAGCAGATAATTGAATTTAACAGTGTGCATGTTCTCGATCTCACAGGTTTTTTTTTGCATTTTACAGTTGCCTTTCCTAAGTATGAAGAGTATGATGTAGAGCCCAACTTGGAAAAGAGAGAGAAAAGTAAAACTTAAACTTGCCCATATAGAAGCTAGAATTAAAAAATTTAACGTATGTTGTTAGGTTTTTAAGTAATAAATGATTGCAAGATACATGTAGCAACTGATATTTTTGAAGGAATGAAGAAAGAGAAACATAAATCGTAATAAAAAAAATACGTTTTAATTTGGTCATTTGACCCTCTTACGAAAACCACACTTGGCCTAGGAATCAACTTGCTTAATACCCGTTTACACTGGAAATCTGTACCTCGATAGGCAACCGTAACTAGGTAGGATTTTGTGGAGTGAACGATGTCAGTTGTGTTGTACCGGGTTACGATTAATTAACAACACAGTTCTCGCAACTGTGTTCTGGCAA
>JAQGAF010004110.1:0-15294 GCA_034687865.1 Kryphioiulus occultus
GAATTGTAGGTGTAATTTATAAGGTGTTTTTCACAAAAATGAATTGAAAATTAAAAATTTCCAGTCACAAAATTGAAGTTAAAAATTGTTTGAAAGTTTTCCCTGACTTCCTCCTGCATTTCCCTGACCATTTGTGCAAAATGTCTACATTTCTCTGACGATATGAACCCTATCTTACTAACAGTAGTGATTTTCCAGATCTCAACACTACTCGCACATTATGTTATACAGTGGGTTCAGATGTTCGTTAACTCTTGACTAAAAAGTGCAAATTTTGTTATTTTCGAAAGTGGGTTAGGTGTTGCTGAAATTAACTCTGGTCCATTTTTTGTGACCTGTGTCGACTGATGGAGGCTCAGCCATTTGGTTTTCATTGACGCTAACAACGTGCCAGTGACCGAAATGCGCAACATCTACTGACAGCCTAACATTTTTGAATATTTTTTCTCGCAAATTTTGGACTTTTTCATGAGCTATTTCGAACAGGAGACCATGTTACGAAATGTGCAGAAACAGGCCAGTGTATTTTGGCACGTAAATAGGGGGGGGGGGCGTTCAAGAATGATGTCATCATCTTCAGGTTGATCAAAAGTTGAGTCAATATTATTTTAAATAAAAAAGTCACCATTTGCCATCTAGTTTTGCAGCCAAGTTCGCCTAAGGTATTTGCGTGCACTTTACAGGGTGTCTGGCAAAGTCCACCATCCAATTTCCATGACTTTTCCAGGTTTGCCAGGCAAATTTTACCAAATTGCCACAGCAATATGCTGAGGTTTTAGTTAAAAGTAAATCAAATTTCCCTAACTTTTTCAGGCCGTTTCAATTTCACTGACTTTTCCAGGTTTTCCAGATCTGTGGGAACCCCGTTTCTAGTAAACACGAATGACACCTGACAAAATGTTGTGTGTTTAACCTAACCTAACCGAAACTACAACGTAATTTCTGATTTTGCTGCCCCTAACCGCCAGGCAATCACTGCCAGCAAGTGAGCCTTTTGGAGAAGCACTTTCACATGTTGCCCATCCTTTGACAGGGACAATACCGGAGTGCCTTTGTGTGACTAAAATCCATCATATTTCATATAACTTTGATTATAATTTCACTTAACTCGACATTTTTTCTGGCATGCCAGCTCAATAACCCTGTCAGTTTCGACAAATACCAACAGTAATACTGATTGCGTAAGGGGCACAGTACTGATGGAACGATGTCGCATTCTGACTACTGACCATCAACAATTTTTTTGAATAATTTACGGTCAGTATTGAAATATTGGCAGTAACACTGACAGCCTAAGTCGTCGTCATTTTCAACCTATGACCCACGGAGGTAAAAAAAAATCACGATTTTGTCATCACATAATACTTGAACAGTCCCCAACCATTTTTTCTTCAGTCTTTCAGTACTTCGTGCTTATCAATGTCCCCATCCAAAAACCCAAAATGAATCTATGTCCCAGACATCACTTGCGTGTGATACGAATTCAATCTGCTTCAATCTAAGACAATTTTTATTCGGAGTCCCCTTAATGTGTTTAAAGAGCTACGGATGACAAATTTCAATCTACATTGGGTTATTTTTTTGTCATTTAGCCTTTTGAGTTGACAGAGTGACATATAAGTGGCTGTCTGCTTTCGATTGGGACGCCATATCATTTTTTTTCTGTTCATTATTTAATTTCTGGCTTATCAAAACCGATGCACTTAAATGACATTTTTTCCAGTTTTTTTTCCCCATTTATCTATCTACTTCTCTCGAGTTGACGTATGGTTCAGCTGTTGAGGATACGCTCATCTTCCACCGCTTTTTTTCGTTTTATTATTATTTTTTATCAAACATCAGTTCCTCTATCGTCCATCGCCTGTTGAGTCAGTTTGAATAAAATGAATAAAAATTTCGTCAATAACAGCGATATCGTGCAGTCAGGAAGAAAATAAACGCAATGGTTTGGCAGATGCAAAATCGATCTGAAAGAACAAATAACGTGCATCTACAGCGACAGTTTTTTTTGCTAATTTCCTGAGTAAAAACCGAAACCATATTCGCACCTCGCAGCTATACAACACCTTATAAATATTCACTTTTCTCTCATTGTTTGGCAGCTGAAGCCTCTCAAAAGCATAGCAGCTGCAAAAAGCCCAGAGGAAGCGAAAATCAACGAAATTCAATTCTCAGAAAATTCACAGAAAAAAAGCCCAGCAAATGCAGTATGCAGATAATAAAAAACAAAATAAAAAACCAATTCGGTTTATACAGGCAGCGTCCCACATAGTTAAAAATAAAAGGCGTAGTTTGCTGTTAGCGTCAGATTTTTGCATACATCCGTTTAGCATACATTAAAAGGGAGTGCATTATTTCACCTAACTTAGAAGACAATGGATAAGACATCAATCTTCTCCTTAAAAGGGTGCACACTAACGTAGCATTAGATTTTGGAGCACTGAAATAATCTAGGGTGTTGAAAGCATTTGGGAAAGTATAATCACTGACTTGTTAACGACTTTTAAAAGGACTTAAAAATTTGGAACTTTAATCATTTTGTTAACTTTTAGCTCGTAGTTTATAGTGAGCAGAGTGTCTACTAGATTTGGTATTCCAAATTACATGACTTTTCCAATATTTTTTATCATTACTTCAAAACTTTTTCCATGCCTATTAGAATATGGGGCAAGTCAAGTTATGTCATGACTAAATAGCGATTTTCAGAGACATTATCTACCACTGTGTCTACATACATATAGGTGACACATGAAAAATTCAAATCCAAATTTTTATTTTGTGAATCAATCAAAAGACAAAAATTCAATGACCCTGTTGTAAATTTCATGACTTTTCCATGACTTGAAACATCTTTAGTTCAGACAGCATCTCGTAATGTATAACCAATAGTTAATGACTTTTGAAGGACTTGAAGATTTGGAACTTTTCGCATATACACAGTAGATATTAGTGCTGATAGCATTTGACAAAAATTAATAACTTTTCAAGGACTTTTGCAACGTTTAGCACATTGTTTTTAGTGTTGAAAGTATTTGGTAATGATAACCAATTACTAGTTAAATGACTTTTGAAGGACATGAAAATTTAGAACTTTTAGCACGTAGTTTTTAGTGCTGATAGCCTCTGGCAAAAGTTAATGACTTTTCAAGGACTTTTTCAGTTTCAGCACATAGTTCTGTTAACTCTTAACACGAAGTTTTTAGTGTTGGCAATGTATAATCAATGACTATTTAACGACTTTTCAAAGTCTTAAAAAATTTGGAACGAACGACTTTTAGCACATAGTTCTTTGACAATTTATAATCATTGACTTTTCACCGACTTTTCAAGGACTTAAAAATGTGAAACAACTTCTGGCAGTTATTTGTGTTGACAACACCTGGCAATTTGGATACTCAACAACTTTTCAAGGACTTATAACTATGGAACGACTTTTGGCACGTAGTTTTTGCTGTTCGCAGCATGTGACAAGTAAATCATATCTTAAAAAGTCATTGAAAATTTAATTACTTATCAAAAACCTGTCAAGGACTTAAAATTTTGAACGACTTTTAGCACATAATGTAGTTTTTACGTGTATTTTCAATTTGTTTTGAGGAGTCGTTAAACTACACGCAGAATTTTTAAACAAATTTTACAATCCAGTACAAAAAAGTCACAAAAACGCCCCTAATGCTAATTTAATTACATTTCAAGGACGTTAATGACCTACAAACACAGTAATAAACCTTTACCTGAGCAGGGTAGGGGGGGGTGGAATTTCCACAGGGTGCCTCGAAATTTACTTCACAACTTTCAAATCGTATGCCATTTCATTCAGAAGACTTACACATCAGGTGATTTGTCATTTTGTAGCATAATTAGTCAAGTTGTTACATACACTAATAGCATTTGGTTGGATGTCGCTACTTTTTGCGAATCTACACGTTTTCAAACATGCAAAGTCCTTTTTGATACACCCTCAGCCTGAACTCCTTCAACTGTAAATAGCACATCGATGATCCTACAGGGAGTAAACTAATTAAAACTTTTAGTGCTCGTCTTCGTGAGCATATGGGTGCCTAGAATGGAGGCACCCCGTGATTATTTCTGCTAAATATATTAACTCCTGGCGCAAAAATTCTCGTGTCGGCCATGTTTATGTAGCGACAGCTGCTGCCTGATGCAAAACGGATAGCAGCAGGCATGCAGAGCTGCGAATTATAAATATTTAGCACTAATTAGCGGAGTGGAGGGCTTTAAATAAATAGTACAAGGACGAGGGAGGAGAATTCGCAACCGAATTATAATTCGTGGTAGAAAATTTGAAAGGTAAGTACGTGAGATCCATAATCAGCAGGCCTTAATAGGCAACCTACTCTCTTAAACTTCGTTAGGGAACGTTCGAGTATTACACCTTCACTTTACCTCCGAGTGATGATGTCATCATTGACCAAAACAATTCGAATGGAGCGAAAGTTTGATCCAAACAAACTCAAAAATGATGGATTTTAGTTACACACATTTTCAAAAATAGCACATTTTCAAAAATAAATAAATAAATAAATGTACAATAACATGATGAATTCTACACGGTTACCCCGAAACTAAACTAGTTATTGTTAACAATTATCAATTTCATTGTTAATTTACTCAACAGAAATACTTGCCATCTCTTTATTATTGTTGTTAATCAATAACTAGCTAAAGTAAAATGTATTACTAATTCGATGAATTTCCCTCACTTTCTGGAAGTAGATACATGTACATTTTCCAAGTTTTTTTTTTATTATTTTTATTTTTTTTCTGGCCTTCCAATTTGCCTCACGTCTCTAGGTTTTCCAGGTCTGGGAGGCCTGTTTTAACCTGTATTTTTTTTAAAAATGATGGCCCAACATTCAGCCGACCCTCCCTAAGATGATGGCAATATCTGAACGTCCCCTTGTCCAATCCATTTCCCAAATTAGCGCCTTGGGGGTGCAGAACATCATTCAAGTTGATTGAATTAAAACGTTCTGAAACTACTTAAATAGACGCAATCAAATTAATTCAATTAAGCTATCTTTGTGTAAATTTATGTCCAATTATGTTAATTTATGGTAATTTATGGGTTCTTAGTTGGATTGAATTGAAATGCCAAATGTTGCCGCCCTTGCTGTATTTGGGGTTCCACGTGTGCCTATCATGATGTGTCCAAACGATAGCGTTTTACGGTGCACAGGGCATGGATTTTCAACAAGAACTTGACCAATTCCTTTCACCTGAATGGGCAAGTTAAGATGTGTCATGCCGTTATAAATATTGGAGCTTTCTCAGACAGGTGCAATCCGTTTGGAGGCATTGAAACTTCTGGGCCAGTGCGAGCCGTCAAATAAGGCGCCGTTAACGGGACGTTATTGGAAAAAGCAGTCTTGAAACCTGTGAAAAACGTCGTTTTTGCGAGAAAATTTGTGGCCTCAGACCGATCCATATTGCTTTCTTCGCACGGTTTAACTTCGGGGTTACGTTAAGGATCTAATTCGGAAAAGTCTCACCCAGAGCCCGTATATCCTTCAGCAGAAATGTATTTCGGGCCTCGAGTGCTCCACTACAGTAACTAATAAGACTGGAGATGCTTTTTTTCTTGCTGGGAATGAGTTTGGCAAATTTAAAGCTGCACCGACGCCGTAAAACCATTTCGCACCTTAGCGAGCTGTTTTAAAAACTGTTTTAGTGGCAGTGTTATCTTACGACTCCGATATTATGAGTGCCTCGTTTTTCAAGACCTCGCTCCTGTCATCGCCGCACTAAACATTGTTTCATTTTAATTGCCAACTCACCACACACGACCTCCATTCGTCTATATTTAAGCACATCTTTAAGGTGTCGTAAAATGGCTTTCAGAATACCTTTTCGCGTATCTTTAGTGGGGAAATTCAAGCATCACGTCCTCACATTGCAGTGAGGTGGTTGAAAAACACCTAAAATACAAATTGAACTCATCGTTTTTTAACAACCAATATAATAATTACATGTACCTGCGAACTGTAGTTTTACTTTAGATACAACTGTAAAGTTGGCATTTTACGCCATCTTGAATAAATGGCATTAATTCTTTTTGCCAAATAGAACGTCTTCAGATTTGGAATCTCGCGTTCCACGGTTGCCATGGCTGCCACGCGCATGCACGTGGCTCCATTCCGCCAATCAGCGATCGCACGAGAATGGCGGCAAATTAAAAATCCAAAAAACGCAATCATAGCTATTATACATAATTATACGAAATATTGAAGTCACTACACACGACCTCCATTTATCTATATTTAAGCACATCTTTTAAGGTGGTAAAATGGCTTTCAGCATACCTTTTCGCGTATCTTCAGTAGGGAAATTCAAGCATTATGTCATTACATTGCAAATTAAAGTATTCGTTTTTTAATTACTGATGTAACAAGTACCTGCTAATGGTTGTTTTACTGTAAAGTAGGCATTTTGCGCCATCTTGAAGAAAAAAACGGTGGTTCTTATTTCCAAAAATTGAGTTCGGTTGGCAAAATAGAACGTCCTCAGATTTTTAATCCCACATCCCACGGTTGCCATGGCTGCCACGCGCATGCACCTGGCACATGACCCTAAACGACCAATCAACGTTCGCACGTGATGGGTGGCAAATTCAAAATCCAAACAAACTCAGCCAAGTTCGCTCAATTTCCCCTATGGGAATACAGTACCCTTAAAAACACGTACGCTCGAAATACATCACGGATGTGCCGAGCCTAAAACCGCTAAAGTGCACAACGATTAATCTTAAGTAAAACATGCTCTCAAATGCGTTTATAATAAATGAGGGGCAAATTCGTTATCGCCGAATAAAAGTTAATTAAGGTCGCCCAGACGTATTATTAATCGAGAGGAAAAACGAGAAGCTTTGACAGCCAGGACGTTGTTCAATTTCCCATCAGAAGTTTTGGCAGGCTTTCTGCCCAACAACAGAATCTGCAATAACAGTAATCAATAACCGATCAGGACTGGGAAAACAGTTGGTGAAAGTAGAAGATGATCGACCAATTAATCTTTTAGAGTTAATGGATCCGATTCATTGGTATAGAGAGCATTGGCACGGCTCAAGAAGCTGCAATAAGAAGAAATTAATTTAAGCGTCAACAAACACTTTGGAGTTATTTTTCGACTATATTCGTCAAACTAGATTATCAACCAGTTCATTTTCAATCAGCCAATCGATGGCAAGAAAGACGGAAAAAGCATCGCATTGAATACTCGGCTATTGAGCATAGTCATGGAAACAAGACTGCCAGAAAATATCCACAGACTTCTGTAAGCATCATTATAGGGCGTATTCAGGTGAAACCTGCCAAGACGTTCGGTAAAATCTTCCAAGAAAACAGAAAATGGGCGAAAACTGACGTTTGTCAACAGCCATGAGTATAGAAGTCATATCTTGGCTATTTCTGGATCATTTTTAGGCATGAGTCAAACCCTTCCAATTTGTACACATACCAACTTTATCTCCGGACCACATTCTGGATCAAGTTCACCCAATAAAAAATACAATTAGTTTTCATTCATAGGAAAAGTGGATTGATTACAGGTCCCTCTCAGCAGCATTAAGAAATCATTTCTGGAATCTGAGAAAATGGGCAAAAACTGAGGTTTTTCGGCAACAATGAGTAGTACAGAAGAAGCCATCTCTCAATGTTTCCCTACAGATGACATTTTCAAATTCCCTGACTTTTTCAGGTTTTAAAACAAATTTTCCTGATCACCTTGGCTATTGAAAATGGCAAAAATATGACATGCCAATGTTGATTAATGCTGTATATATGCATATATGCATATAAACATGAGATTGTGTAAACTGAAACTGCAGCAACGAAACAGCAAATTTAAATACTTCGTCTTAATTTTGTTTACATAATTGATTGACATCTCTTCATTTTTGTGCAAACCAATAACTAGTTATGCAAAATCTGTTATTGATTTATTCAATTTCCCCGACTGTTTAAAAGTAAATCAATTTTCCCTGAGCGTTTACTGGCCGTCTCAATGTCCCTGACTTTTCCAGGTTTTCCAGAACTACCAATTCTGGGGTAACCCTTTTTAGGATCCCTTTTAGGCACGAGTGAAAATCTTCCAATTTTTATACAAGCCAACTGCATCAAATTGAAACATATTTAGCTTTCAATTGGAAAATAGATGAGAATATACTTGGAAATGCCATATCTGGTCCACTTTCTGAATCAACTTCATCCAATTAAAAACACAATTACTTTTCATACTTTGGAGAAGTGAACTATTGAACCCACTCAGCAGTACACCAAAGTCATCACTGAACCATTTTACCAAAAGATGGAACCTGAAAACAACTTTCAACTTGCTCGAGTCGTTCCATTTAGAGCACGTGAACGAACAAAATTCCAAATTGACAAGCGCACGAATTTGAAATTTTCCTCTTTTTGCGTTCCATTTAATGCGAATTTCTGAAAACTACAGCAAGCATAATTTTGCTCGGTGCCATCATCAACTGCAAGTTACATGCATTTTTGTTGAAACGTCTGAATATAAATTGAACAATTCTCGATCAACATTTGTCTATCAATAATTGTTGATCGTCAAAAGTTGACTAACGAGAACGCGGCTTTAGAATTTGTCAAACTAATCTGTTTTTTTTTGTACAAACCAACTTTGTTCAGTTTCCATCTTTTGGAAAAGTGGTCCAGAGATGACATCTTGCAAAGTGTCGAACGGGACCTATCTTCATCGAAGGCACGGTCTGCTTATTCCAATACCGTAGCCGTGCCTCGTTCACGGCTCAGGACATCGGATGCATTTATCGGGTTGATAACGCAGGAGAAAACGTCTCGGGTAAACACGGTTTCATTCAAGCATATTAGGAAATCGAAAGTTTTATTATTATTGCGACCAAGCCAATATCTGATAATGAAAACCTGGAAACACATCCCATGATAAAGACAACGAAGGGACAGCTGTTTGCCATTGCCGGGCACGTCCGCACCGCAGTTATCGGAATTAATCAATTGGTCGCCCAGGATTACAGAGAGCCCGCAGACGAAATTAAGGACGAGAAAAGCTGCTTGATGTGACAGAAACTCCAATTCTCGTTTCCCAGCAGCAATTACCTAAGGGTTATTTGTAGCTGGCACGAACATCGCAGTGATTTGGGAACCACTGGCCAGAACACAAGGACCAAGACCAATTAAATTCAATTCCTGCTTGAAGAGAAATTATAAAACATTACGTTAAAGAAGATGTGGAAGCCTCCACGCAAGAGTGAAAAACCGTAAAACAATAACAATTCAAAAACTAAATTCAATTCGGCAAACCTGGGTGTTCACGGTGTAGGTAAATCAAGGATTCAGACAAACTGCCAGCCAAACAGTACGAGGCTACAGAACAGAATTCGTTTGTTGGTTCCATGGTTTGATGAATAAGAAGGTGAATTTCAACCTTGATGGCAAGCACAATCACCAGATTTGACTATCATTGCCTCACTCCTTCAGTGCTGGTAGGATGCCGATGCCTACATTCAACCCATTTCGACAACTCGAAGATGGTCTTCAAGAAGAATGAATGGTTCGAAATTCCATTCGATACTTCCTTCTTGATCCCGAGAAGCAAGTTTTGACCATGATGACAATCTCCAGAAACTCCACAGCAACTTAAAGATGTTCTCCAAGAAGGATGGTACAAAATTCCACCGGAGTTGTTCGAAGCATGTAACGAGTCCACCTCAAGAAAGATTCAGGTGGTCCAAAAATGTATTCATCAGGAAATTATTGTCTTCTACTTTTAGCAAGGTATAAATGGACATTTCTAACACCTCTACAACAAGTCGAAGATGTTCTTCAAGAAGAATGGTACATCTTTTGCTTCAATACTTTCTTCTAGGTGTCGAGAATAAAGTCCAACAAGACTAAATTCGTCAAGAAATAGGTATCTGTATCAGAGTTCTTCCATTATTCCCAATAAGCCATTGCATTTTCAAAGTCCTCTTGATGGAGGACACCATCTTGCTTCCCAGGCTTCAACTACGACCAAAGTTGTCGGATGACGACGGGTTTCTGGCTCCGGAATGAGGTTAAGCGTTGCAATTAGGCAATTGCTTCGCAGCAGCTAAATTAAGAAACCGCGGCAGTTTTGCTAATCAAAGTGCCCTATAATTTCTCAGCTAATTGAGAGACGTCTAACGTGGCCTCGGCATTCCTTCCCTGCATTGGAGGGGGATGAGAAGAAGCCCCAACGAGGCTTTGGGGGCAACATCGGGATGACACCGAGATATCAATAAGAAGTGATGGCTCGGAAAACAGCCTCGACTATCCTTCGTAGCCATGGAAACTCCCTCTTCGGCATCATCTCCGTGGTCCCCCTTCCACCAAGACGAGCAAATGGTAAGTGCCGAGCCCATAAATTCGCTGCCGAGGAATATATGAAGTCCGTCAAATGGATTGCTTCTGTATATTATCCGGGCAGGAAGGGGCGCTTTTCATCCTGCTTCCACCCTCTCGCGGTTGAGTCACTGCCGCTTCTGGTTCCCCGAGATGACTGGCTTCCCAAAGATGAGCAACAACCGTCTTATCTGTCTTCCACGGAGAGGGGAAAAAAACACTGGCAGCAATTTCATACAAAGTCCCGAATTACTTACTACCGGAGTTATCTTCGGCCTCCTAGCCCTCCAGAAGGTTAATGGGATAAACGAGAAGTATTCATGAAATGTGAGGATGGCCAATTCGCTGGCTAGATAGGGAGTTGTTAAAACATGGAGGGAAGGGAATACTTGTCACTATACTATCGAGGAAATACAGTACGTGTAGGGATGGGAAGGAGCGTGCCAAGCACATCTCCCGAGTACTTGCTGGAATTAAAACGGAATGTGATTATAAGTTCAGGACTCGATCTCGGGAAATCATCCCAACGTGCCATAAAGATACGAACGACAGAAAAATTCGAAATAAACCACACGCATCCTTGGTTTTCTGGGCCGTTTCACTTGTCAGGCCGGGTGCCAAACAGTCCTCCGAGAATGAAAACAAATCGCGAGGAATTCGTGAACCCAACACGCACAAACAGCTTCCCAACCTTCGGAACTTCCTAAAAAGTGACACGGCACTGCCAATGGCGTCAAGAATGAAGGGTAAACGGCCCGAAATTTTCTGAAAATTCCACCAGCATCCACCTTTGGTTTCTGAATCCTGCCGAAGCTCCGATATGTCAATCTGACCATTTTGTGAACACTGATCGAAAGAAGAATTTCATCAAAGCAAGAGTGTCAACGAAAATGGCAAAGAAATCAACATTTCTGTGATTTCTTTGCGGAGTCGAAATACAGAAAACTGCAGGAAAATAAACACTACTCCAAAACATACAGCATTAATTTATGGCAAAGAAGTCAGATTTTCATTGATTTCTTTGCTGACGCGAAATACAAAAAACACGGGAAATTAAACGTTACTCCAGCATACCATCAACTTCAATTAGCACAACATACCCCAACATCACCTTAAGCTATATCTGCAAGGTAGATAACTTGAAATTTCAGTTAGATTTGGGTGTGTGGTCGCATAAACTATTATGGAATAAACTGTGAACTTCAAAACCTAACAAAAGGAGATGCAGCCTCATCCGGCATGTCCATCGGGACCACGTTATGAAGGTTCCCTCGAACAGCATTCAATCATCCAACGTGAAAATTTCATTTAACGGCTACAAACAGCGGGTTTCCATCGCTGAGCCAAATTGCTTTCGGTGCCCTTTTCCGCATAATCGAGCTCAAAATTCTCTCCACGTCTCAGCCATTACGGGGAGTCCAAGTCCATGCCTCGGCACTTGCCTCGTAATTCTGCTTCTGCAACATTATCCAGTGCCCAAATGCCTTCTTACAATCTTCTTAATCTTACAAAACTGCAGAAAGAGTCTCCTGACTCACAACCATGATTACGTTGCGTGAGATCAACAAGTCGTTATCCGGCCGGGCCGATATTGCTTTCGTAGAGAGCTGGAAAATTACATAAATCACATTACGGGAAGAGTAATATGCACGTTGACGCAGGTTCATAATGGATTTCTGCAATCATATTGGCTATACGGAAATAGCGCCGTATCCGAGACCTACATATCGCGGGTATACAGCCAGAAATAAAAGCAAATCTCAACGCTGAGCTTAGCAACGGATGCGTACTTGCCGAGAAACAGCAACGGCGTCTTGGTGGACCTAAAAATATCCCGAAAGTGGGAAAAAGGGAAAAAAAGCTGCATTAGGAGACGCTGAAAAGCGTTTTCTGGCCAGAAAAAACCCGGGTTCTCGCAGGAAAAAAGCATCATTCATCACAATTTCCTCGAAGGACTCAAGAGGACTTCTGCGATCAAAGAGCTCTGGAAGTCCTGAAGGACCAAAAAATTTCAGCGAGCATTGTTGCTCGAATTAGTAGCGATTTGGAGAGAGATAGAGAGAGGAGTGGACAAATAAGAGAAAACAGATTGTTGGAAACTTCTGCACTGCCAGAACTTCGGCATCAGGTACGAACAAATAGATGCCAATCCGCAACTTGCCAATATGATCATTTTACGACCCAAGAACATCCAACAACACATTAAGAATTTGCCTAGTTACAGATATAGCAGTCAAGTTGCAACGAATCATTTCTGATTATTTGGCAATTAACCTCTAGTTTGAAAGTGAGAAACAGCACATAGCTGATAAGCAACTGAAAACAATATCTAAATAACCATTATTGCAAACTAAGCTCATATTGTTTGTCTTTTTTCTTGCAAGCCATCAGAGGTTGAAAGACAACCAAGTCTAAATTCACATAAGGCCGTTGCATTAGGTTTGCAGAAAATAAATTACACCCCTTACCACAATACACTAAATAACTGATAATGACTATTGACCGATACACTGAATGATAAATTTCCTTGACATTTCAAAATCACTTTTCACTGGGTTTTCTGACTTCCCAATGTCCTTCTACAATGGTTCATACCAAAATTTGTGACTCAATTTCCCAGACTTTGCCTGACCAAATCTGATTAATTTCCCTGACTTTTCAAAAAAAAAAAAAAAAAAAAAAAAAAAAAAAAAAAATGTCACAAGTAAGTAAAATTAACTTTATTTGCAACACTACAATTAACTATATTTGTTGTATTTTTTGGTCATGATGACTAGCCAAATCTTCGATTGAATTTCCCTGACTTTTCCAGGTTTTCCAGACACTTTTTTTTGAGAAAATGCCGCAGGCGAAATTTGTTTAAACAAAAATACTGCATTTTTAGGTGAATTTTTCATAAGGAAAATTAATGATAATAAGAAATGATACTGAAAACGCAGTAGGCCAATTTTTATCGAAAAAGCAGATCACAAATACAGTATAAAGCTTTTCATGAGATACTTACACCAGTCAAAATAGTTGGGCAACAACAAATTTCCAGACATTATGAATTTCCCTGACTGAATGGTCAAAATGTGAAGATCCTGTTTATAGCACTGCTGAAAATCAGACACGAATAACAATTATTCCAAACCGCGGCGATTGGAAAACTGTTACTCACTCAGGATCTATGAAAACCCGATCATTTCTGGAAGAAAATCTGCAAAAGCACTGTGCTTCGCTACTGTAGAGCGTCAAGATTGCCTTTTAAACGTCTTCTGAATCCAGTCTGGAATTTTCTGCGGGCATTCGGGGTTCCTATTACGAAACACTAAAGGTGCTTAATGGCAGGGGGAAAAAAACTAATTCAATTTTCAAACCATTTGGGAGACAGAAAGGATGAATTTCTGTTCGCTACAATGCGGTACAGCTCACAGTCTGCATTCGAGAGTTCATCAGTACAGAGAGTTCACATACACTCGAATGTGGCATCGTGCTCCGGCTTAATCACCATCCTCCGAAAATTAAATTTCTCCGAATGAAGTAGGAATCAGTCGTGATTTCGTGCAGTTCACCACGGCACAATGGCAGATGGTAAATAGTAATGTTCCCAAACGAGCCGATCCTCAGGAGAAAAACCAGGTAGAAAGGCTGGATTCCTTCGCAATTCGAGCTACAAATTAAATAAACTGGCCTCGAATTAAACTTAATGCGAAAAATTATTCCCTCCGAATCAGTTCAAATGAGATGGGAAGACCAATACATGGTTCATAGAAAAATTTGCAACTCAACTTCCCTAACTTTCCCTGGCCAAATTTGATTAATTTCCCTGACTTATCAAATAAAAAGTCACGTATAATCAAAATTAACTATCCGCAACACTACTATTAAGTATGTTTTTTTGTATTTTTTTGTCAGGATGACTAGCCAAATCTTCAATTGAATTTCCCTGAGTTTTCCAGGTTTTCCAGCCAATTTAAAAAAAATTACAGGTTTGATCGGAGAAAATATACCATATGGCGGAAATATTAGAAGTTATAGTTCTGGTCACGAAATGATGGGATTAGCCCACAATTTTGTATGAAGAAATCACAATATTAATAATTGAGAGACTGACATGGGTGAAATTGTTAAAAATTACGAAGACGCATTACGAAGAAGCATTTTAGGCGAATACCTGATAAGAAAAATTAAGGATAATGAAAACGCCATTGGCGAGATTTTTAGAAAAAGTAGAACACAAATACAGCTTTTCTAATGCTTTTCATGAGATACTTTTACCAATCAAAATATTTCCGCCACGACAAATTTCCAGACATTATGATTTTTCTTGAGTTATTGGGCAAGATGTCCACATTTCCCTGACATTCCCTGACGGTATGAATCCTGCAATAATCCTGCAGAAAAATGAAAATTACAGAACCTTCAAGAAAGCAACAGTGGCTCACCATCAACAGCTTACTAGTTTCGGGGCCAATCGATATTGCTCCCAAAATCAGTACGGAAACGGTCAGGAGAGAGTATTTCTCTCGCTAGTGCAAACAGTTGAGCGATCAATCTCCTGGAAAACGATAATTAATGGATGGCGACGCATTAGAAAGTAATGAGGAGAAAATAATTACGCCGTTACCCGATTGAAGCTCCTATAAATAAGGCGTTTCGCATTAATATGCGCACGAGTTGAAGGCAGACACACTGAGACCCTCCTGGAGATAAATCACCACCGCTCGAATGGTCGAAGACCACCGATAAAAGTTTAGTGAAAAATCGTGCGAAAAAGATAAGACGATAAACTGATAACGTGCCTCTTTGCTACCAGAAATTCAACAGGATGAAGTGATTGGGACCTATACCAACCCAAAAAACGTAATTTATTCAGCTTTCCCCTACCGCCAGGCAATCACTGCCAGCCTTCAAGCCGTTAGGAGAAGCC
>JAQGAF010004111.1:0-15285 GCA_034687865.1 Kryphioiulus occultus
ATTTCACGACTTTTCCATGACCCTGACGTAAATTTCACGATTTTTCCATGACCCTGACGTCAATTTCATGACTTTTCCATGACCCTGACGTCAATTTCACGATTTTTCCATGACCCTAACGTAAATTTCATGACTTTTCCATTACCCTGACGTACATTTCACGATTTTTCCATGTTTCTGACGTAAAATTAACGGCTCTTCCATGACCCTGATGTAAATTTCACGATTTTCCCATGACCCTGACGTCAATTTCATGACTTTTCCATGACCCTAACGTCAATTTCACGACTTTTCCATGTTTCTGACGTAAAATTAACGACTTTTCCATAACCCTAACGTAAATTTCACGATTTTTCCATGACCCTGACGTCAATTTCACGACTTTTCCAGCCCTTAAGAAAATGGACATTGGTCACCCTCTGGTCAGCTGAGACTCCGGTTTGAGCTGACCTCAATGACCAGTGGTCAGTCATGGCAATAAATTTAATAGTTTCGAAGAAAAAAATCGTTTTATAGACACGTGAAAAGAATCAAAAGCCGCGATGAGCCAGAGGTCAAAGGTCGACCAATAAAACGCTTTGATCGCAGTAGACAAAATTTGGCAAATAAAAAAAAAATAAAAAAAGGTCAAAGGTTATGTTGGGTGTCCTTACCGTTGTACCACTGCGATGCCACAGGTGTCGCTGTATTCCTCTCGGCAGGCATTATTTTCTCGCGTTAAAACGCGCACATTATTGGGGGAGGTTAAGGGTCAAGGGTCACAACACCGGAAGCTAGTCATTCACAGGTCACTCCATGCACGCACACAACTGAAACATGCGAAAAGGAAAAACGGTTTAGATATTATTGGTTTATGTCGATATTTAATATGGCCGTTAAACCTAGTTAAAAACAGTAGACTACTGAAAACTACTTAAGATAGATCGCCAAAATAAGCGAGAAATTTGCCATGTCCTAGCTATGACATCGAGTCGAAAACTGCTTAACATCAATCATCAAAGTAAGTAAGAACTCAACGAATTTCTATACAATAGAAAATAAGTCGAAAACTGCTTAAGAAAATTCATCAAAGTAAGTAAGAACTCAACGAATTTCTATACAATAGAAAATAAACCGAAAACTGCTTAAGAAAAATCATCAAAGTGAGTAAGAATTCGTCGAATTTCTAAACAAACGAAATTAGCCGAAAACTGCTTGAGAAATATCATTTCATGGTTCATACCAAAATTTGCAACTCAATTTCCCTGACTTTCACAGACCAAATCTGATTGATTTCTCTGACATCAATTAAAAAATGTCAAGTGTAATCTGCAACACCAAAATTACCTATATTTTTGGTATTTTTCTGTCAGGATGACTAGTCAAATCTTCAATTTGAATTTCCCTGACTTTTCCAGGTATTTTTTGGAAAATATCCAGACAATTTCGAGAAACAATTTTTACAGATTTGATCGGAATTTTTCACGAGATAACCTATACCAATCAAAATAGTTGTGCCACAACAAATTTCCAGACATTTCCAGAAATTCCCTGACTTTTCCTGACTTAATGGTCAAAATGCCAACATTTCCCTGACTTTCCCTGATGGAATGAACCCTGCTATTACAACGAGTCAAAAACTGCTTAAGATCAACCAAAACAATAAGTAAGAACTCGGAGAAATAATTTACGAAGGAAAACAAGTCGAAAGCTGCTTGAGAAATAAAATTTCTAGCGTTGTGAAAACAAACATTTTCGCAGGTATTTTTTAGTATTATGCCCTATTATTTCATATTATACTTGAACTGACCAGAACTTGGTGTTTTAATGAATTGTTGCTCGTTAAAATGCAAAAATGTTGAAATGCCATTTCCGATTACAAGCAGGTGTTTCCTGGATTTTTTTTTTTTTGGAGGATAAAAAAACGGACGAATTCGCCAAAAAAAACATTAATTTTTGACATTTCCAACGTGAATTGTTACAGGTGCTCACGACTATTCAAAACAACATTTTTTTAATTTAATTTTTCTCGGAATGGTCAAAAATAAGTCGACTAACGATAATTTAGTTGAGGAAACGAGCTTTTTTAGAGACATTTTTAAACATCTTCATTTTTACAAACACACGATTCGACTGTTTTTTTGTGGAAAAAAAACCATTTAAACGTCAAAATTATCAAAATTTACGTAGATGCACTTGGCGGAATTAGTTCGACTTGGCAAAAACAACAACTTCCTCAAATGCTAATTAATTGATTTTTTTGCGAAACAAAAAATTGAAAAGTCGTTTTCAACGTGTCATTTTAATTTTTTTTTCAAAAAAAGCTTGTTTTCAGGAAGGATGGGAAATTGGGTGGAACCGAACTGACGTTTCTGAAATTTATACATCGAATTGCTATGGCAAACCGGAAATGGCAGTCAACTGTAAATTCGTAAATCAAATGTCGAAAATTAAATTTTCGATAAAATCATTTAAGGTAAAGTGGCGTTTAGTCTGCCTGCTGCGTCCTGATGCAACTTAAATCTCCCTAAATTTGGCCAAATCTCAAGCAGTATTTTTTGAAAATTTAGCATTTTCCGAATTTAGTCAAATTTGTGAAATTGTTTGGCGGTTTATATTTTAAATACAGTCAAATTTGTAGTATTTTTTTTTTCAAATTTGTCCAAACGATAAGGTGCTTGGCTTGTTTAACAAATTTTCAGCATTTTTTTTTTCAGAAATTTGGCCTGTTTTTTTAATTTAGTCAAATTCGTAGCCTCTTTCAAATCTGGCTAAACGTTCGGTAGATCTATTCCCAAATTTGGCCAAATGTTCATTTAGGCCTACTGTAGTTTGCCTTCGAAACTTTCCAAATTTCGAGCAATTTTGTCCAAAATTTGACTAATTCAGACAAATTTGTAGTTTTTTCTTGCAAATTTTGCTAAATATCAAGCAGTTCAATTCCAAAATCTCTAACAATTTTTTTCCAAATTCACTCCAATTTGTTTTTTTTTCAAATATGACTATTTTCCAAATATTCAGTTGTTCTTTTCATACATTTGGCTAAACCTCAAGCGAGATTCTTTTTCCTATTTTTCCTGTTTTTGCAAATTATCAAATTTTACAGTAGTATTTGCAAATTTGGGGAAACATTCAGTAGTTTTTCCAAATTTAGGGAAGCATTCCGTATTTTTGCAAATCTGGCCAAATCGTGAAATCTTCAGTAATAATTTTCCAAATTTTCAGTTGTTTTTTTCAGAAATCTGGCCAAACCTGACCCCGTTTCTTTTTCTAACTCAGACAAATTCGTAGCAGTTTTTTTCAAATTTGGCACATTTTTGGGAAGCAGTCAGTATTTTTGCAAATGTTGCCAAATCTCACGCAGTTTCTTTCTAATTTCAGTCAAAGTTGAAGCAATTCTTGCAAATTAGGCACAATTTTCAGTCGTTTTTTTAAAATTTGGGGAAACATTCAGTATTATTGCAAATCTGGCCAAATCTCACGCAGTTTTCTCCAAATACGGTTAAATTTCAGTGATTTTTTTTTTGCCAAATCTTCAGTAATTATTTTCCAAATTTTCAGTAGTTTTTTCTAAATTTGGGGAAACTCAGTATTATTGCAAATCTGGCCAAATCTCACGCAGTTTTCTAGAAATACGGTAAAACTTTAGTGTTTTTTCGCCAACCTTATTTCTTTCTGTAAATTTAACCTAACCTCAAGCAGTTTCTTTTTCCTAATTCAGTCAAATTTGTCGCAGTTTTTGCAAATTATCAACATTTTCAGTAGTTTTCTTAATTTGGGAAAACTTTCGGTATTTTTGCAAATCTGGCCAAACCTCACGCAGTTTTCATCAAATACGGTTAAATGTTAGTGTTTTTTTTTTTGCCAAATCTTCAGTAATTATTTTTCAAATTTTCAGTAGTTTTTCTAAATTTGGGGAAACTCAAGTATTATTGCAAATGTGGCTAAATCTCACGCAGTTTTCTCCAAATACGGTTAAATGCTAGTGATTTTTTTTCGCCAAATCTTCAGTAATTATTTTCCAAATTTTCAGTAGTTTTTCTAAATTTGGGGAAACTCAGTATTATTGAAAATCTGGCTAAATCTCACCAAATACTGTAAAAATTTAGTGACTTTTCACAAATCTTCAGTAATTATTTTCCAAATTTACAGTAGTTTTTCTAAATTTCGCGAAACTCAGTATTATTACAAATGTGGCTATATCTCACGCAGTTGTCATCAAATACTGTAAAACTTTAGTGGCTTTTCACAAATCTTCAGTAATTATTTTCCAAATTTCCAGTAATACTCTTTCTCCAAATTTGATCAAATTTTCGGTAGTTTTTTTGGAGTTGTTTTTCAGTTCGGGCAGCTTCGGCACCCCTCGGATACCTTCGTCAATTGTCGACCCCTAGCGCCACCTGTGTCACCCACGAAGGGTTCGTTCGATTACCTGAGCTAAGCATTACGGTTAAAACATGCCCACAATACACTCAAATGGTTGTATGAGTCACCAGTGGCGAAAACTTGTCTCGTCGCCAGCAAAACATTCGGCAAAACTTCACTCCTAAGTTTAACGGCCACACATCGACATTTGATTGAATCTGAGCGAAATTTCACGAGAAAAATCAAAAGTTTTTACCGTTTTTCGAATGGAACGCCGGCGCGCGCAATGATACGATAAATCCTCGTTCGAAAGTTAAATCCAAAGGTGTTTCGCGTCCGCACAAATAATCACGAACAGCCTCGAAAAAATACCGAAGAGGCGAAAAACAAACCAGAATTGGTAGATTGAACGGAAACGAGAAGCCAGACAGGTCACTTTTATACCGAAAAACAGGTGCTTTTGATGCGCGTATCAACACTAGACTGTTTAACCGACACTAGGCTGCTTTTCCTCCTGTCTAGGCGTTGTATCTCGCAACTATTTCTCACTTTCTACTCAGGGCTTTAAAACACGATCGATAACAGACGCAATCAGGGCCGATACACCGCACTATTTCTCGCTGAGAAGCGAAACATCCACACCCTTCGACATCCGAACTAGAACTGAAGATTCGAACGGCGAAAAATTGGAATGGGGGCGGGGGAAATGGAACGTAGTTGAATGCTGATTGGTCGAGGCTGCCGTGACGTCACGACTAACGACGGTGGCGCCTCCAAACGACGAGATTCGCGTTTGAGGGGGTCGCTCATAAAGTATGTCGGCGTATTTTTTTTTTTTTTTTGCGGGGGTCGTTCGGGAAGTCTGATCCATCAACAGAAATCTAATCTTACAGGTTTTGAAATAACATAGTCGATATTTTGATGAAAAAAATTAAAATAAAAGCTATGCGGTTAGTTGGTATATATACAGTTTTTAACCTTTCTACACATTTATTCAGTAATCTTATATTTTTAACGTCTTTTTACACGGAAATATCTGATTTTTTCACGTTTTTCACCCAGTATTTCTGCAAAAAATATATCGATTTCACGAAATATTCAGAATGGCTGGCTATCGCGACCCACCCGTAATATTGGGAACGTCGAAGGCCAAATATTTACAAAAAAACTAGACCACAACTGATGGATTTCAGCTTGCTTATCTAAAACAAATGTATGGTTTACAACATATTTTTATCCAAGAGAACGCCGTATTTCGTTAAAAAAATTAAACCAGAAATGGATTTTAACTGTATTTTCATGGGAGTGATTTTCAGGCATAATGTCTATTTCAGACATTCTTACAAATATTATTATTCGAGATAACACCATAGACAATTTTAAAAAAATGATAAAAATACTGAAATTTTATTATGTTTTTTATTAAATTATGATCTTAAGTTGCTTCTACTGATTTATGGTCACGATTCTACACTAAGTATCCATGAATGGTGATAAATTCCTCAGTTTTATGCTATACGTTGTTATTTTTCCCCCAATTTTTCACATATTTTCACTTTTTTCAAACAAGATATTTATTTTCACATTTTCACACCAGCTCATCCCTGAAGCAATCAAAATTTTGCATCATTTTAATCGTATAAAAACGGACGAAATGATACAAATATTGTTAAATTCGTTATTTTTGAAATTATTTTTGATCTTTGAAACTAAATTGCAGTTCGAGGGACGCTCGAAAAGTCCGTCATTTAGCCCAGTTCAAGATGGCGTCTTCAGAACCAAATCTGTTGTTTTAGTTTTTTTTTTTTTTTTCGTCTTACTCAATGCTGGCATGCACTGACATGCTTCTGATGGGAGGTTGAAACAACTATATGACGCACACTCAACAAAACGGGTCAACTTTTTAACTCTTTTTATCCTCAATTCGAGCAGACAACCACCCACAGTGACAACAGATAAATCGAGTTAACGAAAATGGGAAAAAAAACAAAAGCCAACAATAATGAACTCGGTATTAATGACTGTTGATGCACGTAATGAATGCCAGCGTCCAACCAACCAACCAACATGCCAGGTGGCGCTGCAAACGCCCCATTTCTACTCTTTTCGGACCCATAACTCGAAAATGGTTGTTCGTAGAGTCATGTTTTTTATGTTATCGATTAATCGACTAAAAACGAAGAATCTTCTCTTTCACATCACTTATCTATCATTGGTAGTTTCGGAGTTACAGTCTTCCAAAATCCCAGGATTTTTAGTTCCTACTCTTTTCGGTCCCATAATTCCAATATGGTTGGTCGTAGAGTTATGTTTTTTTCCGTTATCGATTAATCGACTAAAAACGAAGGATCTTCTCTTTCACATCACTTATCCATCATTGGTAGTTTCGGCGTTACAGTCTTCCAAAATCCCAGGATTTTTAGTTCCTACTCTTTTCGGGCCCATAATTCCAATATGGTTCGTCGTATAGGGTTAGGTTTTTTCTGTTATCGATTAATCTACTAAAAACGAAGGATCTTCTCTTTCACATCACTTATCTATCATTGGTAGTTTCGGAGTTACAGTCCTCCAAAATCCCATGATTCTTAGTTTCTACTCTTTTCGGTTCCATAGCTCCAATATGGTTCGTCGTAGAGTTAGGTTTTTTTTCCGTTATCGATTAATCTACTAAAAACGAAGGATCTTCTCTTTCACATCACTTATCTATCACTGGTAGTTTCCGAGTTAGTCTTCCAAAATCCTATTATTCTTAGTTTATACTCTTTTCGGTCCCATAATTCCAATATGGTTCGTCGTAGAGTTATGTTTTTTTCCGTTATCGATTAATGTACTAAAAACGAAGGATCTTCTCTTTCACATCACTTATCTATCACTGGTAGTTTCGGAGTTACAGTCCTCCAAAATCCCATGATTCTTAGTTTCTACTCTTTTCGGTCCCATAATTCCAATATGGTTTGTCGTAGAGTTACGTTTTTTCTGTTATCGATTAATCTTCTAAAAACTAAGAATTTCCTCGTTCACATCATTTATCTATCATTGGTAGTTTCAGAGTTACAGTCCTCCAAAATCCAATGCTGAAGGAAAAAAGAATTTTGACTCACCCTGTATGCGTGATATCGAGTAAAACCGTACGAAATGGTGTTTTTATCGACGTAGCATATCGAATTCGTGCTGCTGGATTTATAACTATGTTTATTTATTTATTTTATTTTTTCTTCAGTTTAAATAAATATTTTTTTTAAATTTTTTCGAAATGTTCGAATGTTCCTATTTGCTTAATTTTCTTATCAACCAGTTTTAAATATTGGGTAGGCTTATTTATGTTTTTAGCCAGAAAGTGAGATAATATTAGGGATGGTGCATTAAATGTTACTGGGAATTAAGGCGCATTTCAAATGTAAGGATAAGATTAAAATGTCGATAACAACTTTCTGGAAGTTTTCACGTTGATAACAATAATAAAGATGACAATCATGTTGGAGGGTTCGAGTCAAATTTTTATTTATTTAGTCTTATTTAGATTAAAATTTAGTTTTCCCAAATTCAAAAGGCTTTTTCAGGACACAATATAACTGTTTGTATCCGTTTTTTTATGAATTTCTCAAAAACACCTTAAGGTACATGTAAACTAAATTAATTGTGTTAAAATTTGTGCAAACTACAATTAAAACTAAATTTTAAAAAACGAGTACTGCATAAAAACTATAGTGGTTTTCCTCGAAAACAAATTATTATTATTATTAATATAAAAAATTAGTTTTCCCACAAATTCAAAAAGGCTGTTTCAGGACAACAACTGTTTGTATTGGTTGCTTATTAATATCACAAAAACAGATTAACGTAAATTAAATCAATTATGCCAAAATATGAGCAATGTAAAATTAAAACTAAACATCAAAACTACATGTACTGTGTAAAAAGCAATTTAGCAAATTATTTTGAGACGACGCCATAAGTAAAATAATCCTCGCAAATTGGTCTAAAAATAAATTTGAGCTGCAGAGTCGATTTCAATGACATTAATTTGCGGCTAAATCGTGATTCACTGAAGACGTGTTAAGGACGAAAGAAAAATATTTATGAAAGGAAAACAGGCCTTGGCTTTTCTTATTACAATCTCGATTAATCGTTGTTATTAAAACGATATCGTTCGCGAAATCGACACGATTTTCACGCCGATTCAGCCGTGAAAAATCGTGTCTGGAAAAATCGAAACGGAATTTGATTGAGGGACATGTAAGTTAAAATAAAAAAAATAATAAATACGAGCGTAATTTTTGCATACCACTCGAGTACGCAGTACCCTTTAAGTTAACGTTTAGTTTAATCTCAACAGCAACATTAAACTTAGCATCAATTTGAACCTGAACATCAAAGCCAACACCTCAACTGCTCAACATCAACTAAACACCAACATCACCTCAAATCAACCTAAACTTAACCTCAAAGTCAACATCAATTTGAACCTCAACACCAACAACATCAACTAAACATCAAAATAACCTCAAATCAACATAACCGCAACACCAACTTGACCTCAACATCAACTTAACCTCCACATCAACCTAACCTCAACATCAACTTAAGGTGAAGTTGAAGTTAATGTTTAGGTCGATGTTGATGTTGTTTCTTGAGGCTAAGTTGATACATGTAATTGTAGTTGATGTTGATTTTGAGGTTAAGGTAACGTTGATGTATAGGATGATGTTGAGGCTGAAAATGATGTAACATGTTTAGGTTGAGGTGATGTTGATGTTCAAGTTGAAGCTGAGGTTGAGGTTAATGATGGTTATTGATGGTTAATGATGAGGTTGATGTTGAAGTTAAAGTGAAGTTAACGTTAAGTTGAAGTTCTACGATTACCATGGTTACAAGCCCCGCCCCCAAACAACAAACCCATAATTCTACGGTTTCCACGGTTACCATACACCTTCAAAATAAAAGTAAACTTGACGTTCTATCGTTGCTACGGTTACACGCCCCGCCCACGCATGAAACGTCACGTTCTACGGTTACGAGCCCCGCCTACCGGCATGCACGTGTCCCTAGACAGTACGGAGGCTCCTAGGGGTCTTCACGTTCGTAAATTTCTCGCCCTTGAAATGCATTTTTCTCAAGATGAAAATTGATTTCTCGTCATTAATGTTAATCGTTGGCGTTGACGCTGCGATTTTTCTCGCCAGTCACGAAACGTCCTTGTGGCGTCAACCGTTTTTATCGCGCCTCGTTTTATGTTTAATATCAATTTATACGTCTACTTAACCCCTTTTTTTTGCTAACGTCTCAGTCTTTCAGAAAATCTCTTTTTTCATTTTTTTATACTATTTTTATGATATTATTATTCGCTCGACACGCAGATAATGCGGGGAGGTCAATTCAATCGCTATAACCATCTCCAAACTCGTTTCTGCGCGTACGAAAAGTCCCTCCGAAAATGCTGGAATCTCGGTCAGGTCAAGGTTGACGCGAAGGAGGAGGAGCCTCGACTAGCAAACGTCGCTTAAGTCAACGCTTTTAAATCACTTAACTCGCTCCTCATTAAAGCAACGCGTTAATGCGAAACTCTGTTTTCTCACAACGTGCTTCGCAGAATTAAAACCGGGTGTAAGCAGAATTTTAAATAGAAAAATATTTCAATCGATTTAAATATATATTTTTTTAAAATTGGTACCATATTTCCATATTGGTTTAGGTAAAAGAAATATTTTCCCTGTTTGTTTTTCCTAAATTGATCATATTTTTCGATATTTCAAAGTAATTTTCTTAAATGCCATCGTTTAAACATTAAATTTAGATATATACACTTATATATTTTAAATTGATGCCATATTTTTCCATATTTGGTATTAATTTACTTAAATTCAGTCGTTTAAACATTAAATAAACAATTTAAATATATATATTTTTAAAATTGTTAGGATATTTATACATTAACTTATGTAAACGAAATATTTTCCCGATTTGGTTTTCGCAAATTGACCATATTTTTCGATATTTCGTATTAATTTAATTAAATTCAGTCGTTTTAACATTTAATAATCGATTTAAATATTTTTATTAAAATTGATAACACATTTCCCCACATCCACTTTACGAAAAAAAATAAATATTTTCCAAATATTTTCGATGTTTCATATTAATTTTCTTAAATTCAGTCGTTTAAACATCTAATAATCGATTTAAATAATTCTCTTAAAATTCCTACCATATTTATACATCCGCTTGAGTAAAAGAAATATTTCCCCTATTTTTTTTTCGCAAATTGACGATAATTTATGATATTTCATATTAATTTACTTAACATTAGTGGTTTTAACATTTAATAATCGATTCATTTTTTTTCTTAAATTGGTACCATATTTCCACATCCACTCGATTAAAATAAATATTTTCCCATTGTGTTTTTCACAAAATTTCAATATTTTTTGATATTTCAAAATAATTGTTTCCAATTCAGTAGTTAACTTTTCCACGTATTTCGATAACACTCGAATTTCAATTCATATTAATTTACTTAAATTTGTGTAGTAACAATTGTGGTAATTTGGTAATTGTAGCATATAGCAGCAATTCATGTCATATTTTTTTGTATATTTTGTATACGATCAAAATCAAAATATTTCGATTAATTCGTTGATTTTATTATATTTCTTATTGTTTTTTTAGTGACAATACGTTACGTTAGACCGTGGTATAGACGTCGAAATCAGGTTAAACATTACGATCATTGGCGTCTCAGAAACCCGCTAAATTACGACTTACATAATCCGCTAACCTTAATCTTTCTCGCATTTTCACGCATTTTTTCAAATCCTGAAGTGGCGAATAAATAAAAAAAGCCCACGTCGTAATTTATGAGAGTGTGAAAAATTAGGCGATTAACGCTGGTTTTATTTCGCCTAAAAACCAAACGAAACTGGGTTGAAGGCACCAACGAACAATAATTTCGGACAGAAAACTAAGAAAAATCAAGTTTTATGTCCAAAATTACCAAAGTCAAATCGAGCCACCTACACTGGTTTTTTTAAATACAGATTTTGGTTTAAAATCCATTATTTCACAAACATCCGTCGATTTTCACATGATTTCGATGATTTTAAAAAATTGGCAAAATCTCAAGCAGTTTATTACAAAATTCAGTCAAATTCGTAGTATTTTTCAAATTTTTCTAAATGTTCAGTAGCTTGGCCTTTTACCCACCAAAGTTTCAGAATTTCATTTAGAAATTTGGCCAAATGTTCAGTTACAATTGCTTGTTTTCAAATTCTGGCCAAATCTGAAGTAGTTTTATCCAAAACTGACCAAATCTCTAGCATTTTTCCAAATTCAGTCAAATGTGTAGTTTTTTTTTTCAAATTTGGCAAACGTTCGGTTACAGTAGTTTGCTTTCAAAATCTTGCTAAATCTGACGTAGTCAGAAAAATACTACGAATGTGAAATCAAATTCATAACTGGCAAAATCTCAAGCAATTTTGTCCAAAATTTGACCAATCCTCAATCAGTTTATTTTTCCTAATTTAGATAAAATTGTAGTATTTTTTTGTAAATTTTGCCTAATCTCAAGCAATTTTTTCCAAAATTTGACCAATCCTCAATCAGTTTATTTTTCCTAATTCAGATAAAATTGTAGTATTTTTTTTGTAAATTTTGCCAAATCTCAAGCAATTTTGTCCAAAATTTGACCAATCCTCACAGTTTATTTTTCCTAATCCAGATAAAATTGTAGTCTTTTTTTGGTAAATTTTGCCAAATATCAAGAGGTTTTGTTCCAAATTCAGTCCAATTTGTATTTTTCAAATATAGCTATTCTCCAAATTTTCAGTTGTTCTTTTCAGAAAGTTGGCAAACCTCACGCAGTTTATTTTTCCTAATTCAGTCAAAACTTGTAGCAGTTTTTTGCAAATTTAGCAAAATATTTAGTAGGTTTTCTAAATTTGGGGAAGCTTTCAGGTTTTTTGCAAATCTGGCAAAATCTCAAGCATGCAGTGTTATCTAAATACGGTGTAACATTTTAGTGTGACTCTTTTAAAATCATCAGTAATTTTTTTACAAATCTGTAATAGTCCTTTTTCCAAGTCTCCAGTAATTTCTGACATAATTTCGATAAAAATTACGCTCAAATCGCCATGTTTTCTGGTTATGACGTCACCACAACGTAGGTGTAATGACGTCACATCCGTAGGCGAATAAGTCGTTCTCGTGTCATCGTAAAATTGAATCGTAAGTACATGTATATAGTGACTGGTTGAAATCCGATTCAACCCACTTTTTTGATATCGGGGTCATTTTCTGGCTGTTTTTTTTTCTGAGTGTAAGGTAAGAATTAAGAAACGCTTAATACTGTGAAAATGCGACCCAAATCGAGTGATTAAGTGCCGAGCTTTATTTTTCTCTCAGAGAATCACTCGAAAACAATGCGTGACCAAACGATGGATTAAACGCCAAAACTTCGATAGTGGTCAGCAATTAAAAGGCAGAAAAACCCAGTGAAGGATGATAAACCAACCCTATTTAAACGACATAGTGAGTGATTAAAGTACTCTTCATACGAACACAGTTCGGGTTTAATTTTAAGAAACCAACAAAAACTATCAAAAATTAAATATGGAAGATCCCAAAAATCCATAAGTTAACTATAAAAAAGTATCACGAAGGCATCTGAACAAACTTAATATAGAGTATAGTGTGGCTGACCAAAATCACCAAATCTAAAAAAGTATCCAAAAACTATATTGTCTACATTATAGCGTCACAATTTCAAAAAAAATTCAATTTGACTACATTATATCCTAAAAAGCTTTAAAGAACCTATACATAAAACTAATGAATAAGTATCTTAACAGTCACGAAGGTGTCTGATTAAGAAACCAAACTAGCAACCAGAAAACCAAATAGCGAAAAAAAAATATTTGAGACAGAAAGCATCAAAACTATACTGAAAAACTATGTGAGGGTTTCCCACACCTGGAAAAGTCAGGAAAAATTGATTTGCTTTTTAAAAAGTCAAGGAAATTCAACAAATCAGTAACAGATTTTACATGCCCGATTTTGCATTGGTTAGCACAAAAACAAAGAGATAACGAGCAATTTTGTAAAATAAAGTGGATAAAACTACTTGCGATTTGGCCAAATTTGTATAAAACTACTTGACATTTGGCCAAATTTGTATAAAACTACTTGAGATTTAGCCAAATTTGTATAAAACTACATGAGATTTGGCCAAATTTGTATAAAACTACATGAGATTTGGCCAAATTTGTATAAAACTATTTGACATTTGGCCAAATTTGTATAAAACTACTTGAGATTTAGCCAAATTTGTATAAAACTATTTGAGATTTAGCCAAATTTGTATAAAACTACTTGAGATTTAGCCAAATTTGTATAAAATTACTTGACATTTGGCCAAATTTGTATAAAACTACTTGACATTTGGCCAAATTTCTAAAATAATCTCAGTGAAAATGTTTGCACTAACATAAAAAAGAACAGAAAAATAATGTAGAAGTTGAGTCTTACTGAGTTTTTTCACTGAATTTTTTTTTAGAAATTTGGTCAAATCTCAAGCAGTTTTTTTAATTCAGTCAAAATTGTATAATTTAATTTGGCCAACATTTCATAAGTTTTCCAAATTCGGGTAAATTTTCAGCACTCGTTACTAATTTAGCCAAATATCAGGCAGTTTTACAAAAAGCAACAACATATCTTAAGAAACTGAAAAAATACAGAAAAATAATAACGAAGTTGGGTAAATCCATGAGTCTAAAAGTTACTGAATCCGAGTGAATCTCGACGACTCAAAGTTTACTTTATTCAATTTAAGATGAATGTTAGTAAGTTCAAAATTCGGGACTCAGCTTCAAAAATATCTGCAAATAATTGAAAAACAATAATGGAGTGAACTAGAACGTGACATTGCAGGTGCTCTTAGTCTAAATTATTTCCATATTTAATGCCAGCTTTTTTTTTTCGGAAAAAATAAAAAAAGCTAACACTGAACAATTCTGACAATACATCATAACAGCCCTGTCAAGAAACTCGAAGAAAATACGATTGCTTTTAGACTTTCAGTCTGATTTTCGCATTCAAGCCATAAACTGCTCGTGATAACAGCTCATAATTTAAATTTTAAATAAAAATCCGATGAAGGCGAAATTTCGATTTTAAATGCACTTTTTAAGTGATTTTCCTAACTTAAACGAAGCAATTAGTGCCACGTACTTAATAGTTTATCGAGCGATTAAATTGCGCGAAAAATCGTGTCAAAAACAAAAGGGGGATAAACTAAAAATAATTCGCCATCACATTTTTCGACACAAAAGTCGAATGACGAATTCGGATAATAAATCTTAAAATAAAAAGGTTTTTCGATTATTGCCAGGTTTCAACTTTTTATTTCGTCACTGTGAAATCTAGGTCGCTCAGCTAATGTAACCAACTATCTTTATTGCGTTTTATTATCCCTAGTGAATTTAAAAGTGGATTTTGGCGAATAAAAAACTAGCCTTTTTTTCTGCGCTCAGGGACGTTACTGGTGTGAGAGTGGACAACGTGACGTCATCAGATGAATTTCGAAAAATCACATGAAAAAAAATTAGCTAAAAACAGGACATTTAAGCGAATTTTGGCTATGCATCGTGCCTTCATATAGCGTAAGAATTTGCAGGAAATACGACGTTTGCTAATTTTTTCCCAGTTAATTATAGCAAAGTAGAAAATTTTCTTATAAAATTATCACAAACATGGGATAAGATATTTATTTACTAAAAAAATAAATAAAAATTTGTTTACTTGAATTTATAATTATCGACAGCAATTACTGTCAAAATTTCGTATAAATTTCAAATACGAAATAATACGTATAATAGCAAAGTAGAAAATTTTCTTATAAAATTATCACAAACATGGGATAAGATATTTATTTACTAAAAAAATAAATAA